>JAAGKR010011657.1:0-17500 GCA_011419295.1 Clarias macrocephalus
TACTCACTCACTCACTTAGGTAAGAGGCGGGGAACACCCTTGATTCATTCAAGCACACACACACACACACACACACACACACACACACACACACACACACACACACACACACACACACACACACACACAAAAGCTCATATCTCTGAGGAAAAGCCGCAGGGGGCAAATAGACTGTGCGCTGATACAAACACATACCTGCAGGCTTTGTGGTTCTGTCAGTGTGTGTGTGTGTGTGTGTGTGTGTGTGTGTGTCTGTGTGAGATGAAGGTGATCAGGGACTCTGAATCTTCCCCCCCAAATCCCCGCCCAGCTGACATCACGTCTGTCTCCATGGTGACATCTCTGCAAGGAGAAACTCAGGCCAAGTCGAGGAAAGCGTAACTAACACACACACACACACACACACACACACGCACACGCATACATGTATACAGCATGATCCTATAGTTGTTATGTGTATGATGTTACTGAAGCACAATGCTAACCTGGTGGCTGTAAGGTTCCATCACCTGACATCAGCCTCGTCGCTCCGAGCAGGAAGGAGACCTGATGCACATCTCACTGCTGTCCCACGTTTATCTACAGATGTTTATAGGAAAACAGCTAAAAGGACCAGGACTGTGACTGGACTGTAACACTTTCCCTGGTGTTACACAGTCAAAAGATTCAAGCCAGGGAGTCTAGTCTAAATATTTACTGCCATAACTTTAGTCTGCAGATTTAATCCTGGAACGTTAGTCAATAGATTAAATGTAGGAAGTCTAGTCTAAAGATTTCAACCAGGAACTCTGGCATAAAGATTTAGACTGGGAACCTTAGTGTAAATATTTAATTCAGAAACTGTAGCCTAAATCTTTAATCCAGGGACTCATAAGTCATAAGATTTACTCCATGATTCTTAGTCTATAGAGTTTAGTTCAGGAACAGTAGGTCATTAACTTACAGTATGTAGCAATAACTAATGGAGTCATTTAAATGTAGCAACTCTTTATTAATTTCAGAACTGTAGTCCCAATATTTTAGCTCAGGAACTTTAGTCTAAAGATTTTATCCAGGAACTTTCATCTGTTCCCTGTAGAGGGGTCGCCACAGTGGACCACCTGGTCTGCACACACAACTGGGAACAGGTTTTATGCAACCCTCCCATCTCAGCCGGGCTTGGGGCCGACACTGAATCCAGTGGCCGGGGTTTGGCCATCGGGCGGGAATCGAACCCGAACCTTCCGCATGGCAGGCGAGAAACCTACTGAACCACTGAGGCACTAATGCACCTAGATCTCTGGTCTAAAGGTTTCATTGAGGAGCTCGAGTCTAAAGAGTCATGGTCATGGTCATGAACTTTATTCATTTAAACAAAGGAACTTAATCAGTCTAAGAACTTTAGTCTAAAGATTTTAGCTCCGGAACTTTATTCGAGACAGTTTCAGTGTGAGGAACAGGTTGTGGGTAATACGGTGTAGGTAGTAGGGTGTATGGAATTGGGTTACAAGGAAGAAAGAAGGTTACAGTGGTAATGAGAATGGCTGAGCTGCAGTGACGTTTTAAAACTGCTCAGAATCTATTTATAGCCACGCTCACACACACACACACACACACACACACACACACACACACACACACACACACACACACAATATAAAGCAATTCCTATTTGACTCACAGTCTTTACTCTGAACTTTGGAGCCGTAGTCCAGGAGTTTTAATAAAGGAATTCTGTTTTAAACAAAGCAAAAGTTAATTTCGGAAACTCTGGTCAAAGAAATCTAATCCAGGATAACCAGCTTGATCCAGGAACTGTAGCTCAGTAACTCAGGCCCAGGAGAGATGCCTAAAGAATTTCAACAGCAACTTTGGTCCAGAAATGTATGTTGAATTCATCCAGGACCTTCAGTTGAAAAAATCTGGTGTAGAAACTTCAGTCCAGGAAAACTTTCTATGAATTTTAGAAATGTCAGCCCAGAAACGTTGGTCCAAGTCTATTTTACAAACTCTGGTCCAGAAACCTCAACACAGGACTCTGAGAACAACCTGATTGCTGAAGTTTAAGCCCAGGAACTTCCTAACTTCCAGACGTTTCCTATATTTCTTGCTCTTTAAAAGGAAGGACTGTGTATAAACATGATTTTCTCAAATTAGCGCTGACGCTTGGCCTTTGTTCATTTGAAATCCAGCGTTTTAGAGATCAGACACACAAACTACACACACTGTCACTGTCCAATTATTCACAGTCCACTCTGTCTTCTTTTCTTTGTTTTTTGTGCTTTAATCTACTCTTTTCCCCCTACTCTCTCTCTCTCTCTCTCTCTCTCTCTCTGTGCTTTAATTGGGGGACAGAAGGTTCTGTCGCTTCTGAACTGTCCACCTCGGAGCTAAAACAGTATCTGGGTTAGAGAGGAGGAGTGGAAGGGAGAGAGACGTGCGGAAAGAGGTGAAGAGAGACGTGGCACAGAAAATATCACACCTTAAAAAATACTTTAAACATTATATATAAATATATAAAGAGGGAGAGAGAGAAAGAATATAGAATATACTATAATTATAATATATATAATAAAAGAATGTTTTCACTGTTGTATCTGTTAGTGTTTCTTTAAAACCTTTTCTTGTTAAACACTGAATGTGACATTTCAAATTCCTGTGTGGGTCTGAAATCTTTAGGGACAATACGGTGGAAATTTTACACTACCCACTTTAGCCATGACAATTTAGTAATAAATAATAAAGCAATCGATAAGATAAACCCTAAGCTACAGTATGTACTTAAGAAAAAAGACGTTTTATTCTGCAAATATGGAAATGTTTTCCTGCGCACTATGCAATCGAAAACCTACAGAGAATCCCTAGAAAGGCTGAGAAGTAGAGGAGCAGGAATGCAGATCCCTGAGCAAAACAGAGGAAACAGCTCAGTCGGAGGCGGTGAGGGTCCTGAGATAGAGTCCTGAGAGACCCGGAATAAGGTTTTGTTAAAAGTGTTGTGGGTGTGGATGCTAAATTAAAGGAGATTCAGCGAGAGTGGAGGCAGTTTTCACCCAGTCTCTCTCGCTACACTCTAGAACCCCGATTATTTTCAATGGAGCGGATGCAGAGCGGGTTTTAGAAGAGGTTTCGAATTGGGTTACCTAGTTTTAATCCACTTGATTTTTTTTTTTCCAAAAATTTAGCGAGAGTTTTGTGGTGGTGGTGCGTTCCACCCTGTCCTGACACCAAGTCCTGAATCAGAAAAAGCAGGAACTTTGGGCGAAATAAGTCCAACAATCCCTTATAATAATATTATATTTAGTTAACCTACAAGCTTCAGTCTGGAAATCTTAGCTTACAAACTTTAGGCCAAATGGTTTAGCATATGAATTACAAATTTAGACCACAAATTTCAATTTTCGTTATTTATTGATTTTTTTTTTGTCTGGATGTGATCTTTGTCAGGAATAACCCCTATAGTCATGTGCAGAGACACTCACAAGTCATGTAACTGTAACTCATGGATTTCAACATAGAATTTTTTATATATATAAATATTTGTGTACTGAAAGCCAAAAACTGAAAGCATTTTAACTACAAATTTTAATCTAGAATTTTTAACCCTTAAACTTTAGTCAAAGACTTTTTTTTTTTTTGATCCAATCCTTTATTCAGGAACTTTGATTTTTAAAAATGTAGTCTAGAATTTTACCATACACACTTTAGTGTATAAATCTTAAACTACAAGTTTCAGTCTCGGGCTGTTAGCCTGCAAAATTTATTCAAGATAATTTGCATAATTAGGATAATTTAGACTACAAATTTTAGCCCAGAAATCAAGAAACTGTAGTCAACAAAATTTAGTTTAAAAATATTCTATAAACTGATAAAGTCAATGGACTTCAGAAATGTTTTGTCTAGGAAATATTAGCCTTTACTCCAGGAGCTTTATCTCCTTTAATGTAGAAATTTTAGGGTGCAAACTTTATCCTAGGGACTTCAGCTTATACTTTTTAACTTACAAATTTCAGCCTAGAACATTAAAATCAGCCATTTTAGCCTATCAACTTTAATCTGGAGCTACGAAAGGAAAGAAACGAGAACTAGAGAGAAATGATCAATAAGAAGGGGAAAAGAAATGTATACAAAGAGGCAGAAATGATATCGTGGGAGCAGAGTGAAATTCGATCAGATCTTCTGGAGTGGTGACCTCACTGTGGTCCGAACGGGCGGGTCAGACTTAACACGTCAGATTCTATACACACTCCGTCGTGTTCCCAGGTGTCAAAATTTGTTCGATTTCTGCATCGACTGTTACCATAGAAACAGACAGCCTGGCATGGGGCCAAATTGTAAAACCTTCAGCTAAAAATCCACAGCGTGATGCTGTAAGAGTGAGAGGCCTGAGTGACGTGAACTGAAGCTGATTGACTTTTACCACCCTGGAGATAATTATTGCTCAACTATAGGACGTCCTGATTTTATTAATGACCAGCACATCACTTGTGAGCGTTTTGTATCCATTTATAGTTATATTTAATGCTATGGAACATTTACTCTCTTTGATCTCTATCATGAAGTTTTTTTGTTTTGTTTTGTTTTTTTTAAGCAGCTTGTCATGTTACAGATTTGACACAAAACGAATCTCCTGACCAATCAGATTCCAGGATGCAGCAGCACTGTGGTATAACCATCACTCAGCCTCTATTATATGCACTTAATGCAGGTCTAAAAGAAAAAAAATTAACTCGCAATGTTTGGAGAGAAAAACACTAAAATGCACATTAATAAAGCGGCCATCATCACTAATAAATGTATCAGTCCAAAAAATAAGGCTTCACTGTTATCATAATAAGCCTGTAATTTCACTCATAATTGCACTCCATTAAATCCAGGCTCTCTGACCGTTCTTATCGTTTTCTTTCAGTTTTTTTCTTCTTCATTTCTTTTCAGCTGCATTTTTTTTTCTTCCCCCATCACCCCTGTATACTGCAGTACGGCTGGTCATTATTCACAGCTCTGTGGCCGACTTCACATGGCACAGAACGCTGGAAATGGGACATGCATGAATATCCACAGCACACACACACACACACACACACACACACACACACACACACACACACACAGAGCAGTAAAATAAACCACGGGCCCTTATGTAAGTTTAATTACAGAGCCCGAACTAGCCTGGGGATTTCTTCTTCTACAGTAATTAAACCACACATACGGAGCTCAAATGCTTCCTTTCGCTTCTCCTAATCTTTTTATTTTTATTTTTTTTTACTAATCAACTGTACCGTACATATCATGTATCAGATATAACACACTGTACTCCACACCCAGAGGGGAACTAGCACACAGTTTTCATTTAATTTCACTTCATTTGTATATTTTTTCTCGCCTCAGGCAAAGGAAGAACACAATGAAATCATTTCATCATAAGGACGAGAGACGACTCGACGTGCGCTCGCAAAGAAACGGCGACGAGGTTTTGTAAATAAAGTTACATTTACATTAGTCGTTTGCATATTAGATGAGCGTATGGTAATTATAACTCCATTTGCATAATGCTAGCTGAGGGATATTGTTTATCTGAAAGTCAGCATGAGGTGTTAAATAAAGTCATATTTCCTTTATTATTCATGGGGTTAATACACTGTTATTATCCCTGCCCCAGATTTTAAGCACTGCCGGTCCTGTACCGGCCCCTTCCCTGCTCCACTTTCCTTATATGGCGACCACTTCCTGTTCTTGTCTTGTGTTACTATGGCACGTTAATACTCACACCTGTTAGTCCATGAGTTTACACTTCCTTGTGTTTTTTCTTTTAAGTATTGAATCTGTTTTCTTTAGTCGTCTCTGGGGTTTTGACCCCAAACCACATGCCTATTCATCCTACTATATAAGGAAACACCTTCACCTGTACCATGGGAGTCCAGTGGTAAATGCACCATGGTATTCTTTACTACTTACTGGTTCTTATTTGCTGATTTGCTGACATGTACCTCACTATGGTCCATGGTCCCACCATGCCACATGGTACTATGGAGCACATAACAGGATACTGTCAGAAAATATGCTCTCCATGCTATGGTACTGCCTGTACTACACCACACCAGTAGGATGCACTAGTATGATAGAAACATCCCATTTGTACCACAGTACTGTGATACACACCATAGCGCTACCACAGTAGCCACTCAAGTGCTATAATACCCACCCTGGTACTCTATGAAGTGTAATGGTGCCTACCATGGTAATGTCTGAAGTAGCACAGTAACACTGTAGTATATTATGGGATGTGCAGTATGGTATAGTTTACCATAGTACACTACAATAGTAAACATTTTAAGGGGTTGCTAGTTTGGTTATTATTATTATTATTATTATTATCACTGAACTCACCTCAGATGTTTTGCCTCATGTAGCAGCACTGCATTCTGGGAAATCATTTGCACTATGTCTACACAGGCCTGATGGAAGTCCCTTAAAGGTGGAGTAAGCAGTTCTACAGGAACATCGTTGATATTTGAACTCTACAATCAATCATATCCCTCTCACTTCAGTGCTCCTTCACTGCGTGGACAGCAATGCCCAGGCTGCGACCCTAACAACTCCACCCCCCCCACCCCAACCCCCCCCCCCCACCCCCATTCTGATTTGCTAGAATAGTGTTGTGTGGCACAGTCCACACCACTTCATTAGTTTCTCCTTTACAGAGTTTAGAAATGCCAGTTGTTGTTTTTTTTTTAGTCCACACACAGTACAGACAGCCAGCAGACCAGGAATGGATATTTGACAAACAGTGTATTGGATTAGAATCACTGACTGTTGTCTTCTAGTAAACACTGTGCTCATAATGTCCACCAGAGCAACGGGAGTTCAGAGAATTTAAAGTAGGCGATGAATGAAGGTGTAAAACGTTTACACATTAGACTTCAAGCGGTACAGTGACGAGACTCTCGGCCGCAGTAAAACATTTGAACGGTGTGAACGTTTGAAACGTCCGTGAGTGCTGGTCCCGGCCGAGGTGTCTCGGAGCTCACTGCAGTCGTTCCTGTGAACATTCGGCGAGCGGAACGCCTGATCCGGCTTGCAGACAAAAGAGACGCATCTGTCTGTGTGAACTGTACACACACTCGATCACCAACACCGCCTGCACAGTACAGGACCTCGGCTGGGCGTTATCGCCACGCCCCCGTACAGTCCTGACCGCGCTCCAGGACATTTCCACATGGAGCTCCTGAGAGGACGTGAAGCTAAGACGTGTCCAAGCACTAGTGAAACACTGGGATAAGTGCATTAGTGTAGCAGGAGATTATATAGAGAAATAAAGGGAGTTTTTACTCTCAGAACTGCTTTGATCTGAACACCCTTCCTACATTCTGACAGGAACCGGCAGGTTAACCTGAGAATCACATTAGAAATCTTTCAGGATGTACATATTGAATGTGTTTCAGCATGGTGGGTTACTTTAAATGGGGTCTAATGGTGTAAAACACTCTAGTTCTTTCCACTAACAGCAGAAACGACAAAGCCCTGAAGGTATCACCTCAAGGACCTTCACTGGCTACTGGAGTGTTTTTTTTTTTTTTTTTAACACAATTTGCTTAACTCAGAGGACGTCTTGGTCAAACAGTGGTTCCTTGGTGCTGTGTGATGATGCCAGTCCTGAATGAGTAATGCTTTCAATTAACACACCTGATCAAAGGTGGCTTCAGTCATAGTCGTGTTATTGTCGGCCGCATTGAGAGAATCCTGTGAACACTCTCTCCTGTGGCATCCTGCCCCGAAAAACAATTAATCCTCAATATGGATTCCTCTTCCGCTCTGATATCAGCGCTGTAATAACCCATTCCCTCAACAATGGCATTAGATTAATGCTTGAAAAAAGAAGTGCCATTGGATTGCGCTCTGTCTTGACGGCGGGTTTGTTTACCTCCGCTTTTAATCAGCACTTCAATCTGTTCCTCTCAGACACCCAGAGAGAGATGAGTAGCGAAAATCAGATGAACGACATCACTGTGCCTCCAGTTACCTGCAGGCTGGACTGTTAATCACAGGCTCACAGGAAACTGCTGTATTAATGAGTGTGTGTGTGTGTGTGAGAGAGAGGGAGAGAGAGAGAGAGAGACATCACCTCTAATCTTCTCTGATCATGGACGCTCAGATCAGATACTTATTGAGAATGAAATAACCAGACGATTCGCCCAGTCACTCGGCTTCAATCTGCGACGATTTCGTGCTTTTCTCAACAAAACACATCCAGTTTAACCTCATTAACTCCGTGTTAATTACTCAAATTTGAAAAGGACTGACACTTCAAGTAGAAAACCCATTTCCTACATCATTATTCAGCGTGCAGTTTAGTGTGTGTTGGTCGGGTTGTTTAACGCAGCTGTCAGTTGAGTTTATATTATTGATTATTGTACTTAAACTGTGTTTCTGAACTCAGTCTTGGTTGTAGGTACAATATATAGACAAAAGTATTTGTCCAAACCTGTTAATTATTGAATTCAGGTGTTTCAATCGATCTCATCCCCAGTGAAGGACAATCTTAATTCTCCAGCATACCAAGACATCTTGGAAAATGACAGTTTGGTGAAGGCCCTTTTCCATCCCAACATGACTCCGCCTTGCACAAAGCAAGGACTATAAAGACATGGTTCGATGAGTTCGATCTCAACCCCTTCGAGCAACTTTGGGATGGACTGGAACGGAGATTGCGAGCCAGACCTTCTCGTCCAACATCAGGGTCTGACCTCATAAACGTTCTACAGAATGAATGGACACGAATTCCCACAGAAACACTCCGACATCTTGTGGACGGCCTTCCAAGAAGAGTGGAGACCGACTCCACGTTGAAGTGTGTGAATTTGGATACAATGTCACTTCAGGTTTGGGCAAATACTTTTGTCCATGTGGTGTATTATAAAAACTGGAGACAAAAAAAATGTATTAGTCTCAGTTTCCATTAAGTCTGATGGAACGTCACAGATCCAAAACGTCATCATGTTTCTCCTACTTTGATGAAGCATCCAGAACTTCGAGTGAGTAAACAACTTCAGACTTGTGCTGAGAGGGTTCGTCTTTGTTCCTTGCCATGAGGAAGTGTGTGTGTGTGTGTGTGTGTTTTCGTTTTTCACTCCTTCTCGTCTCCCTTGAGGACACTTGCAGTAATTAGACGCCTCTTAAAGCCCTCGTCCAGCGTAATTAAACAAGACCAGGAGTGTAAGAAAACAGATCAGTTGTCTCCTCCTGATTCCTCCTCTACCTCGTCTTCCTCCTTCTCCTCTTCCTCCTGCTCTTCTTTTCCTTTTTTTCAATAATGTGGATATTATTTCATTCACTGTTATTCAGAAGAGGAAGGTACTGACCTCCCATTGAAGAACAGTGAATTCAATAATAATAATCACCTGGTTTATATCAGAGTGGGCAGAGTTTCAGCACACACAAGGGGATTTTGTCCATCTATCTATCCATCCACCATTTTCATCATCTACTAGTATAATATCTTCAGTTTCTTCTCATCCATTCATTCTATCCATCCATCATCCTCTTTCTTCACTCCATTTTATCTTTCTTTTCTTCTTCTTCTGCTTTCTCATCCACCCATCCACCTATCCATCCTTCAATCTATCAAACGTTTCCTTCTATTATCCTCTTTATCTGCTCCATCATATTGTATTGTATTGCATTGTATTTTTACATCCATCCATCCATCCATCCATCCATCCATCCAAACTTTTCATCCACTCCACTATGTCTTCATTTTTCTAATCAATCCATCCATCCATCCATTCCTGTTGTCATCTACTAGTACAATATCATCTGTTTCTTCTCTATTTATTTCATCCATACATCCATCCATCATTCATTCATGTTGATCTTTCGTTCCTTCATCCATTTTTCTACCCATCTATCAAACTATTCCTTCTATTATCCTCTTTATCTGCCCTATCTATTTAATTTTTTCCATCCATCCATCCAAACTTTTCTTTCATTCCACTACATCTTCATTTTTCCATCCATCCCTTTTGTTATTTAGTGGTACACTAAATGAATAGAGAAGAATCAGTTTCTTCTTCTCTGTTCATTCCCTTCATCCATCCATTCATCCTCATTATTCACTCAAGTCTCTTTCTTTTCTTCCTCCATCCATCCATCCATCCATCCTCCATCCATCCATCCATCCATCCATCCATCCACCATTTTTAGGTTTTAGCTCTCAGGTCTTTGAGTGTTTTTCATACCTAGATTAAACATTATTCACCTCAAATCAAGGACAGATGCTGATTTCTTTCTGACTGTTCTACATCCTAAACTAGAGCCTCGGACTCTGTTGCCGCAGCTAATTTCAGGATCCTGACATGAAGCTATGTGGAGTGTAAAGGTCAGACCCGGCAAGGACCATAATCAAGGCTCAGGGTGCAAATACTTTTACACTTCAAGGAAAAACAAGGAACACGTGAACACAATCAGAGAACCACTCCAAGTCCCTCAGTGCTTGTCTCCATGGAAACCATGACTCTGTTTAACCAAATTAATAGCTATGGAATGTTTTACCACATCACTGCTGAATTCTGGATTCTGATTGGTCAGCAGGTGTTGATTAATTTTCTCTAACAGCAGCTCTGACTGTAGTACAGCACACCATTCAGCCAATCAGAACACAGAGTTTATCACTCAGCATTAGCCAAGCCTCCTCCGTTTTGCATTTTATTCTCTCGTCCCTTTGCTTTATTTGCTCTGATGTGTTTTCTCTTTCTCTGAGAATTTAGTGCTTTAGTCCAGAGTTTCCATAGGGTCGTCATAGCAACTGCTGTCTCTCACACTGGGACTCCATCAGACCTGTGTCCCATTCCATCTCTCCATTCATCCCTCCATCATTCTATACCTCCCTCATTTACCTCCCTCATTTACCTCCATTCCCAAACTGCACCCCTATACAGTACCTCTGTTCAGTTATATATTCTTCTATTCATTCATCTGTCCTTCATGATTACACTCTGGTCTCTCCATCCAGATTTATCATGGCTGTTCCACCATCTTATCTCTTCCTAGACCGATTGCTATATTAATTCTCTATCCATCCATCATCTATCAGTTCATCTCCTTTATCCCTTCCTCTATATTTAAAATTTTCCTCCTCTAAGCCACTAGTAGGAGCGTACTGAACATCCTTTCCTCTGTCCCTATTATTTCTTCCACTATATCTTCTTTCTATTCCGATACCTACCCATCCAACTATCCATCCATCTATCAAACCATTTCTTCTCTTCATCCATCCATCTGTCCATCGAACTTGTTCATTCACTCCATTATATCTTTATTGTCTTCCATCTATCCATCCATCCATGCACCCCTTTATGGCTTACTATGACAGTGTCTTCAGTTTCTTATCTATTTATTCCATTTATGCCTTCATTCCATCTCTCCAACCATCCATCCATGCATACATCCCTCCCTCTATCCACCCACCAAACCGATCACTTTGTCTATTCCTTTATATCTTTTTTCCTCCATCCATCTATCCCGTTTGTCATCTACTACTGCAATCTTTTCAGTTCCTTCTCATACTTATTCCAATAACTATGTTCATTTCATTGCATTCATCCATCCTCTTCATTTACTTTACTTTTTCTTCCTCCACCATCCATCCATAGTTTTTTATTATTTACACCTCTACCTCTTTAAATTATCCTCTTTATCCAGGATTGTCTCCCTAAATCTTCCGTTCTTCCTCCATCCCTGTTCTTTCTATCCACCTCTCCATCCTCCATTTCTCCAGATTTTTCATCCCTCACTCCATCCACTCTGTCAACTTGAATTCTCAACCCATCCATCCATTTCTGTGCCTCAGTCTTTTCTCTACATTCTTCCTTTATTAATCTATAAACCCATCACCTCCACCTCTTCCTCCACCCTTCACATCTTTATCCATTCCTACATTCCTACACTTCATCCGTCCATCCATTCACTCTATATTCTATACCTCCATCTCTGCTTCCTTTCCTGTAGGGCTTCATCCCTCCATCGGTTCATCTTTCTTCCATCCTCACATCATTCCTTCATCCACGCTCTACGTTCACTCTTCCTTCCTCGTCTCCCTTCATGCTCTCACTATATTGGCTCATCAATCGAAAAACTTCATCACTCCATCCATCCTTCCACACACACTTCTTCATTATTAAAGCTCCATCTTTCCTCTCCATCTGTTCATTTCCCCTCTCTCTCTCTCTCTCTCTCTCTCTCCATCATCAGGCAGGCAGTAACTCAGACACTCAGGAAACATGAAGACACGATAGTGAAGGAAGGAGAAAAATTGACAACTAGAGGAGAAAGTCTTACTGCTATGCCTGCTCCGTGTGTGTGTGTGTGTGTGTGTGTGTGTGTGTGTGTGTGTGTGTGTGTGTGTGTGTGTGTGTGTTGGTTCTCTTTAGGGGTCGTTTAGTTGTGTTGTGTTTTATTCCCCTTCTCATGTCAAGCTACTGCTCTGACATGGGTTTGAGTTGAAGGCACTGGAGCAGAACATGCGCACAAACACACACACACACACACACACACACACACACACAGATATTGTGAAACTCTTGCTCTGGATCTCTGAGCTGTTTAGCATCTCATTATTTCTCTGTCTCTCTCTTAAACACACACACACACACACACACACACTGTGCACCACTGCATCATAGTGATGGAACACAAAACCCACCGGTGGTGCGGACAGAAACGCTCCTCACTATCAATATTAATGCTGAGAGCTGCTGTGCTACTTTAAACCACACACAAAAAAATGACACTTACACACACGCGCGCGCGCACTCGCTCTTTCTCTCTCTCGCGCGCGCGTGCGCTCTCGCTCTGTCTCTCACACACACACACTCACACACACACTCTCTCTCACTCTCTCGCTCACACACACTGTCTCTCTCGCGCGCGCTCTCTTACGCGCACACACTCTCGCTCTGTCACACACACACACACTGTCTCTCTCTCGCGCGCGCGTGCTCTCTCTTACACACACACACACACAGAGAAAAGAAAAGCAGTAACTTATGCTGTAATTCTGTAGAACGTTGGGAAGAACAGCATCATGATGACATCATCAAAAATCATCCAATCACAAAGAGGCAATGTTTCCTTCTCCCTCTCTCTCTCTCTCTCTCTCTCTCTCTCTCTCTCTCTCTCTCTCTCTCTCTCTCTGTCTCTCTCTCTCTCTCTCTCTCTCCCTCTCTCTCTCCCCCTCACTCTCCCTCCCCCCCCCCTCTCTCTCCCTCTCTCTCTGTACCTCGTTCTCCTCTCTTCCCTCCTTATTCCCACATTTTTCACCTGCAATCCATCTTCCAGTTAACCTTCGCCTCTCCTATGTTTCCTGTTTGCTCTTTTTTCTCTCCTGAGCATCCCATCCCTCCTTCTCTCTCTTTCTCTCTCTCTCTCTCTCTCTCTTCCTCTCTTGCTTCCTCTCCCTCCAGTCTCAATTTTGTTATTATATTATATGACCCTCATCTTTTAATTCAAGCGTAAAGAAAAATGTAAATGGAGAGGTGGATGAATGGAAGAATCTGTGAATGGATTAGATAGATAGATAGATAGATAGATAGATAGATAGATAGATAGATAGATAGATAGATAGATAGATAGATAGATAGATAACGGTAAATAAAGGAATAAAAAGATGAATGAAAACAGGGACAAATGGAAAGAAAGGTGGTAGGTAGAGTGTAAAGTGAAGGGATGGGTGGAGTGTTAGATGGATGAAAGGATGGAGAGGGTGGATGGAAAAAATAGAAGGATGGACATGGTAAGTAGTGGATGGTAAGATGTATGCATGCAGGAGAGACAACAGAGAGATGAATACTTACTGTAAGGTAGAGACTAAATGGACAATTTGGAGGAATAGATGAAGTGAGAGAAGGATAAATGCATAGAGCAGTGGGATGGAGAGATAAATGAGCAGGAAAGATGAATGGATTGATTTAAAAAAAAATAGGATGGAGAGATGTATCATAGGAAAGGTGAAAAGATGGATGAATATATGAATAAAGGCAGGAGATGGTTGGAGGAATGAATGGAGCAGTGGAAGGATGTCTGTAAGGAGGGATGATATATGAGATGAACAACCATCCATCCATCTATTAACCTATTCATCTATACTGTAAACCCAAATAAGTTGGCAAAACCCAAAACACTTGAGGTAATCAGTTACACCAATTTTTTAAAGTAATGATGTTTCCAATTTTAAGTAAACCGAACTATCAGTTTTTGAGTTTGTTGTGCTCATTCATAATAATTGTTCTTTACTTGCATTATTGATTTTTTTTTAGTTGTTGCAAATCAAGCAAATTGTTGTCGGTCTTTCGGCTGTTCTCGGCGATGGGTCGCCACAGCAGACGATCCAGTCCAGACACCAGCTCGGCGCAGGTTTTACACCAGACGCCCTTCCTGACATAAAACTCCCATTTTATCTGGGCTTGGGACGAACACTTCATCCAGTTGGGAATCGAACCCGGGCCTTTCGCATGGCAGACGAAACACCCACACACTAAGCCACCAGTGCCCCTATTGTCCTGATGACGTCAGACACAAAATCACTAGTCTGAAAATTTTTAAGTTGGTGGAACTTTAAGGTGACAGTCACTGTTACTTAAGTACTTACAGTTACTTAAAATATCAAATTTGTTCAGCTAACTTGAAAAGTGTCATTTCTACAAACTCATAAATACCAAAAAGTTCTAAATACTCAAGGTATTTGAGTACTTAATATGTTTAATTACTTTGACCATTAGGGTTTACAGTGTACTGATGTACTGGTGAATGAATTAAAAAAGAATGGATGGATGGATGGATGGATGGATGGATGGATGGATGGGTTAATGGATGGATGGGTTAATGGATGGATGGATGGATGGATGGATGGATGGATGGATGGATGGGTTAATGGATGGATGGATGGATGGATGGATGGATGGATGGATGGATGGGTTAATGGATGGATGGATGTGGATGGATGGATGGGTTAATGGATGGATGGGTTAATGGATGGATGAGTGGACTGACTGGTGAATGAATAAAGTAAAGGATGGTTGGATGAATAGATGGAAGAAGGAAACAGTGGAACAGAACTTGACACGAAACACTGTGATCCATCAGTAAATAAACTCAATTTATAGCATAACATTGCACCCAGCTCACGACCCCCAGCAGTACTGGGGTGAAAGGTCAAGCAGTAAAAGGTCAGAGTGCATATGGTCAGGAAGTGAAGGCTCACTCACATGGAATGGTGCGGAGGTAGAGGTTGTCCCGGATGATCTGCTGAAGTTCGTGGTCTAGAGAGCCTTTCTGAAAGCGTAGGCTGAGGTAGAGCCTGAGATCTTTATCTACAGCTCCTCCTGAAACACACACACACACACACACACACACACACACACCAGGCAAGTGAAGTGAGTTAGAGCTTGTCCTTATCTCATCCGTACACACGCATTACACACTCAGTGTACATTCATTATGTTGCTTAGTGATTATAAATAAATAACGACAGAGTAGATAAAAGGAGCGAGGGATAAAAGAATGTAAGGATCGAGATAAAGGAAGAGAGTGGGGAAGAAGTGATCGAAACATTGTTGAAGAGATGGATGGAGGAATAAGCACATGGGAGAAGTGAATGATGGGATGAATAGATGGGTAGAAGCAGGAAACGTAGTTTTAGAAAGTTGGACAAATGGATGGGTGGAGAAAGAGTGGAGAGACTGATGGGGAAGATAAAACATCCTGTAAGTATCAGATCTGATAATGAGAGAAGGTCTAAGCAGGAAGGACAGATGAGTCTGAGATGCCCAAAGACATATCGGGAGTAAATAAGGAGAATAAACAAGAAGGTTCCAATGGACAGTGAATATGTGCCACATGTGTGTGTGAGAGAGTTTTAGGGATAAACCTACTGCTGTGATGGTTTCTAACCTGTAACATGGACAGGACGGGCAAGAGAGACAGAGAGAGACTGTCAGAGATGGAAAGGAAATTAAACAGAGAGAGAAAGAGGGAGACAAAGAGAGAGACATATGAATAGAGAAAGATAGCGGGACAGAGAGAGACCGAGAGAAAAACATAATGACAGAGAGAGAGAGACAGGGAGAGACATAAAAACTGAGAACTTTTTCAAGAAAAATATATAGAGTGAGACAGAGAGATGAAAAGAGATCAGACCAGAGAGACTCATAGAGAGACAGATGTAAATTAGACATTGAGAAAGACAAAGAAAAAACCCTGAAAAAGACAGAAGGTGGAAAAAATGAAAGTGAAAGAGAGGAAAAACAGAGAAAGATGGAAAGACAAAGATGGAGAGACACAGAGAGATAACAGGGAGCACAGAGACAGAGAATCATATGGAGAGAGAATAATGGATTGCATTGTGTGCAGACACTCCTAGTCAAACACACAAACACTCACACACCCCAAACACAACCCAAAATACACCCCAAACACACCCTGAACACACACCCCAAACACTCACCAACACACACCCCAAACACAACCCAAAATACACCCCCAAACACACCCTGAACACACACCAACACACACCCCAAACACACAAAAAACACAATCCAAAATACACCCCAAACACACACCAACACACACCCCAAACAAACACCGCGAACACTACCCCAAACACACACCAAATATACACCAACACACACCCCAAACAAACACCCCAAATACCCCAAACACCCCCCAAACACAACACCATACACACAACAAACACAACCCCAAATACAAACCAACACACACCCCAAACACAACACCAAACACCCCCCAAACACCCCCCCAAACACCCCCTGAACACACCCCAAACACAACACCAAACACCCCCCCAAACACACCCCAAACACATCCAACATACACCCCAAAATACATAAACATACGTATGCAGAGTCCCAGTGAGCAGGTTCCTAGGGCAGTTTTCAATCAGTTCTGTAGTGCAAAGCTACACACACACACACACACACACACATAATACATAAACATAATCAAATCCAGACTGAACAGATCTGAAACAAACTTAAAGACTCAACATTGAACATAGAAATCCAATCAGCTGATGATCTGTAGAACAAACACCTGACAGAGAGACTCTGGATGGATCACAGGTTAGAAACTGAAAGAGGAAGACACACCATGACGTCTAAACCCCCGGAGCAGAGACTGTGTGCACACTGTGAGTTACAGGAGGTAGAGACTGAGACACGCTGCAGACTGATCTGCCCAAAACACCACCAGATTGGACACCAGCGTCTCTGTAAATTCACAGCCATCGTCCCCAACGTCTCCTCCCTGTGCACCGAGCAGCAAGTCCGCTGTGTTTGAGGAGAACATGGGGGAACATGCTCGCCTCTGGCTATGATTGTATTCACTCTTCACCTCTAATCTAAACTAATCTAATTGAACACTACATATTCAAGTACTTCTATTACTATGATATTTAAATCAATTCATCAATACTGCACCTTTCTATACTACATCTGTCTATTTATGTTTTTATTAC
>JAAGKR010011658.1:0-18717 GCA_011419295.1 Clarias macrocephalus
TTTTTTTTTTTCATGTCACTTTCGTCTCATTTAGCCACATGTTGGTTCAGTTGATTCAGCGAGATCTCATGGACAGGAACAACCTGATTGGAAATCCAATCAGTGATGATCTAGTAGAACTTTCCATTTGGATACTTCTCTGAAAGCTTTTGTAAAGTGATGAATACACAGCATGCCTGTCAGAGAACGTAGTCAGTCGAGCTCAGTGATCGATGGGATTCTTCCCACAGGCCTGCTGTGAGGAGGAAGAGCCTGAAATGTGTTGACCTTTCCTTTAATACTGCACTGGGCTCTGGACATGTTTTGAGCAGGGAGTCATGGTTACTATTCATTAGCGAACAGTCATGAAGTATCAAATTTTTCATGACCAGTACCATCTCGTTATGAATGAATACAGTATAGGGTGTACAGTAAAAGTGTTGCATCCCACTGTAAAGTCACACTCCTTCTTCAGAGCTTTTCATTGTATTGATGACTGACCTTTTGTCTTTGCCTGCAATGTAAGTGGGCTGTTTTGAGTCACAGGGCACTCTCTGACAAATTGCAGAAATAAATCAACTCTCTCTCAGCATTTAGCTGTGAAATTCACAGGCACCCCTCACACACTCATAGCAACCAGATTATTCTGGTCTGTGCCTGAATTCCCATCTACTTCAGCTTTAAGAGCTTAAAAAACACTACAAAAAGCCTTTTCATTGCATCACTGCAATTAAAAAGCTTATATTTGTCATAAAAAAAAACAGCTTTTACTGTTGGTTGTGTTAAATAGTCTTTAGATGTTACCTTCAGCCGTGTGAACAAAAGGAGTGTATAGAGCATGTCTGCACATCTGTGAGGTTTTGAAATAGGAGAGAGCGGGACAGATGGAAATACGGTATATGGATACACTCATCTCAACACTCAGAGCCTATTCTAACTGTAGAATAAATATTCAGAGTTCTTTTAGAAACACGCTACTATGTGCGTTAGCAGGAGTGCAGTAATTTGCTGTACTTCCCGTCACAATCAGAGCATATTTGTCATGTTCTGGGGTTTGGCCATTGTTGAACTCTTGATATATGATTTCCTGTGCTCACTTTATGGTTATTGAGTAACACGTTGGCTAATTCAGTTTCTGATACCACAGATGGCACAAGGCTTAGCTTGAGTCAAAGGACTGTAGAGGTGTACTTCTACTAACGTCTTTCACTGAACATGAAAATAATCTTGATAGAATGCTGCTTAATTTCTTTAGAAAGATCTTTTGTGATTTTGTTTTTGTGTGTGAAAAGTTTAATGTATATTTTAAAATAAGAAGTTTATTTCTTTGAGGCTCCAAGAATGTGTGTGTGTGTGTGTGTGTGTGTGTGTGTGTGTGTGTGTGTATTCGTTCTCTTACATTGCCTGAAGAAGCAACGACCCTACAGCCATCTCACACAGACACATTCGCACTATAATGCAGGGCCTAAACTCTCTACCAGCTAACAATCTGTTACGGACACACACACACAAACAAAAGGAAAAAGCACAAGATAACCATGCTCGCTCGCTCTCTCTCTCTCTCTCTCTCTCTCTCTCTCTCTCTCTCTCTCTCTCTCTCTCTCTCTCCATCTCTGTGTTCATGCTGATTAATGTAAACACATGTGAACACAAGATTTGTTGTTTTGAAAGCTGGCTCCTCTTTTCTCGACCATGGTTACCCGTCAGATGTATGCCATATCCTGTTATTAGATTAAAACTGAAATAGACCGTCATATAGTATGTTGTGGATTCTGTGTTTTTTTTTTTTCTTTCTTTCTTTTTTTAGGTGCTGTGTTTTCTGCCCCAGTCATGCTGGCAAGAGTGAGAGAGAATGGAGGGGATTATAAAAGCCAGGCTTTGACATGCTTTGATTTGGCTGGGGGGATGGGGAATGTTTGGGGGTTAGCGCCTTCTTCCAGATCCAATTTAAGACTCGTCCAGACACCTAATGATAAGGGCCAGAATCAGATGGGCAAATGTGCCCGTATCCTAGAAAACAGAGTGTTTTGGATTAATTAGTCTCATTGTTCACAGCTTTTGTTTTCCTCATTTGCTTTAATACGGTTGCTTGGATTGGTTGTCATAGCGATGCTGAAACAGGCAGCAGGATATTGGAGGTTGCTCTGCAGAGGTGACTGAAAATACTGTGTTTATGTTTAGTTGCTTCTGCAGGCCTTCTCTTGAGACCGGGCAGTTGTACATTCCAATTTCCATGCATGCTGCTTCCACCTGACTATATATGTATTGTACTGTATATAACCAAATGAAAAATCTATATTTTCATTTTCTGTGGAGTCTGAATGTGATAAGGGGGTTTTAATGCTTGATTTCTTGTTGTCTTTCAGCACATGCTGATGAAGCAGCAGGATCGTATCGATGATCGAGTGCAAGACATCGAAGAGCTGTTGTACAAGCTCGAGTCAGACAAACGGCAGGTGGAGGTAATAATGTAAAGCATTTAGATACACCCACACACCATCTCTCTCTCTCTCTCTCTCTCTCTCTCCCTTCCTTCTCCCTTTGTCCTCGCACATGTATTCCATCTCATGTTCTACATTTTCTGTAAGGAACGGTTTGTCAGTGGTAAGCCTTGTTGCCTTTGGGATTAGGCACCTCTGTAGTGGGGGGTTGAAACACCAGTATGTACCAGCAGCATTTTTCTAACACAAAGTACCAGTAGATAAAGGAGAGTTTTGACCAAATTTGGATGTTTTCAAAGATTTTAAAACAAACCTTAAAACAGTTAAAGACATGTTTATTGACTACATTTTTTCCCCAAAGGTATTGAAAGGCAAGATCATTTATTTTTTTATGCTTTCGACTGAAATCATTTGGATTTAACATTAAAAGATGGTGGATCAGACTTTCTCTTTTATCAATTTTGTGATATTTACATTAAGATGTGTTGGAGGGGCTTAAAAAAATGGCACTCATGCAGTGCTCTGGAGAGCATAAGTATTGATAAACGTAAAGAAAATAAAGGCCAATATCGTAGTATTTGTTTTGCACATTTCTCATTTAAAATAATTCTTTCATGACGCTTTCTCAAGCTTGTACTTTTCAGTTGGTGCTTCCCTTCAGGGTTTCTCCCTGTAGTTTCCACGGAAATGTGTGCTGTTGGATTAGGATCCAGTGACTCTGGGGCCTGCCAATTATTCCCCCTTCTTGAAGCCATTTGCTATATTTAGGGTCATTGTGTTTTGGGTCATTCCCTCGCAGTACATTTCTTGGTTTGTGTTGTACTTATGTATTTATTAGAAGACCTGTTCATCTGAAGTGAACAGCATTTATATACGTTTAGCTGTCCAGTTTGGACATCAGGTTCCACTCCTTTCAGCCAAGAACAAGAATCTGTGAATCCTCCCACCCACCTTATAAACTTTTCTGCTCATCATGGTTCTAAAGCGTTACTGTAGACTTCATATCATTTTAGACCAGTCTTTCACTAGGATGTTGGCAGTAGATCCTATCAGTGCTGTGGATTATGGGTGTGGCCACCATGGATCAGTTTATCCAGCACATCCCATGGATGCATGGATTGGATTGGGTTAGGAGTTAGGAGGCCGGATCAGCAGCCTTGGGCTCTGTGACGCTCTAGGAGTTCTGGTGCCTTTCTGTTGTGGTTATATATCTCCTCACATATACCCCTTTTTCATGTGTTGTGTGCAGGATAAGGTGGATCAACTGAAACAAGAGGTGCGCCTGCAATATCAGAAAATGCAGCAGCTCCTGGAGGAGGACCTGGGGAAGGCTCTGAATGTGCTGGAAAAGTCACGATCAAAGTTCTGCCAGGAAAACTCCAGACAGGTCCTGCAGCTCAATGAGCGGCGCCAGGAGGCCAAGAAGATGCTCAGCTCTGCCCAGGTCTTGTTGGAGAAGGCAGAGAATATCAACTTCATGAAGGTGAGGCCTGTTTCTTTTCTTTCCCTCAACCCCCACCTCCTTTTTGTTCTTTATCAGTCTCTTGTGCATGCACTGTGCTGTAAATCTCCCCCGCAGACGCCAACGCCCACATGCTCACATTCACTCACATAAATGCACAGTGTGAATGTGGCCATACCTGTGAGAAATACTTCAGCACAATGTGTTCGTCAGAAGATCTGGCTTCCAGATTTTTCCCTGCTCTCACACAACAAGGAAGTAACAAAACCGCATATAGACTATTTTTCCTTTAATGTTTGCTTCTATTTTTTTCTATTTACAGAACACAAAACCTGTAAAAATCCTTCTGGATAGGTAAGATACTATAATACATTTTAAAATGCCAAGAATTGTGTGTTTTAAATCAGGATTCATTTTTAAATGCCTTCACTTCCCAGATCTCAGACATCTATAGACAGTGCACTACCTCCCTACAATGCAGGTCACCTTAACTCTAAAGTCTTTCTCGCTGAGATTACTAAAAAGGAGAAGAACCTACGCAAAATGCTGGAAGGTATATCACTGCTGCAAGTCAGCTTTTTTTAATAAACTCTGTTGAGCTGGGAGTTCTGTTCTGATCTTGTATGTCCTCTGTCCAGCACCCTTCGCCGCTCCTGCACACTTTTTCCAGAGTGTTCCTGTCTACCAGTGCAGAGTGAGCAGCTCAGGATCTGAAAAGCGCAAGCACTCGTCCGCATTTCCCGAGAGTGGCGCGAGCTTCATGGAGTCCTCGTCAGGTCCTGTGAACAAGCAGCAGTTCCTAGCTCCGAGTACCAGTTCTGACGAAGGGCCATCTGTGGCCTCTTGCAGCTCTGCCCGACACATCGTGAGCCTCAACAGTGGCGGCACAGAAGCGAGCGATGCTCAGACTGTCCATCATTCCAGCTCAGTGTTTAGTCCCGCCCACTACCCCAATCCCGGCTCCACCCAGCAGGCTATGCTGCCACAGTACAACGGCCGTAAGATACTCATGTGTACAGTGGACAACTGCTACTGCTCCAGCATGCCCTCTGTGTCCGGACACCACGGGCACCCTTCCTACCCACGCTCACCCTCTTTCGCCTGGGCGCAAGAGTTCTCACACCCAATGCCCCCGCCGGCTCCTTCAATGGCCCAGCCAATGCAGAACATCTCAGTGCGTGGCAACTGGATTGGCACCTCACAGAGCCACAGACACCCTGACTTCTACAGCCTGTATGGAGAACCTTCTACTAAACACTATGTCACCAGTTAACCATCCTGTTTCTTTTTTTTTTCCCTTCTTGCTTCCTTTTCTTTTGCTGTCTCTCTTTATATTTTGTCTCAAGGAAAACAACAATGGCACTTTTTCGTTTTATATTAGTCGAAGTAAGCCTCGTGGCCCTCCCAACCACATAACTTCCTTCTCGAGTGTATAAAAAAAACCCTGTCCACCACAGTTTTTTTTTTTTTAAGGGAATTTGTGGCTGTGCTTTTAAAATTGAAAATAGGCCTGGGATAATTGCAGATGCTACTGACCAAGAGCAGATAATATTAGGCTTTGCACAGGGCCAGCTTCAGGCTCTTTCTCTGCCCTATCTTCCAGCCTTTATCGCATTTGGGGAGACGCAGGAGGAGGCATCTTTATATCATGAATTTGTTTAGTTATTTATTGTGTAATAATAAATTGGGGCGGGACAGGGGGCAGCTCGTTTACTATGTCTATATGATGCCTGAACTTCCTTTGATCTTTGTTAGTAGAAGTGGTTTTTAAGGTAAGGGTTAAAAAAACTGATGGGTAAAAAGATTAAGATGGAGGTTGTTTTTATTACTCTTCAACCACACCGTGACTGTGTGGCTGTTTGCCCAAGGTCAAAACCATGTTTAACATGGGGCAAGCTGGGAGTCAGCTCTTATGTAAATGCCTAAAAGGCAACAGGATCTGGTATCATGTTTACAATTACATATTAGTATTTTTTTTTTTCTATTTGACTGGTGTGTCTTAATTCTATTTAGAGGAAATAATCACTCCGGAGGAAACAAACAACATAAATTTCGAACTCAAATATCTGTCTTACTCCCGGAAAGGCTCCAGGAGCCCACCTCACATGTTTCACATGTCTTTCCTATACTTCTCAGAAACATCATAGTTACTGCACTTAAACTAATCTTTCCTGGATTCTGTTTTCTGTTGGGAAAGGTAACTTCCTGAATGCAAAGCACAGGAAAAGCATGTTCATGATGATCCGCAACATTTAATTGTAGATCAATTATATAGATGTGGGATCCTTGCTCTTTAAAAATGTTGTCAGCTCCAGTGGACCTCAGTGGGTTTGTGCGATCACTGCCCAGCACTGATTGTCAGGAACATGCTAAAATCTGTTGACTTCCTGTTTGTGACTTTAAGCAGTCCAGAAAGATTTTCCATGAACTCCATGGGTCTGTTCTGAGCCTGAATAGAAAATGATTACAGACTTTTTTTCCACATATTTTTTACAAAAAATACAACGGACTACTGAACCTCTATCATTTGCTTCATTGTGCTTCAAGAGAGTATTAAATGTGGGGTTTAAAACATACAGTACAGTCTTTTTGTACATATTTTGTGCAACACAAAGGTGTGGCTCTAATGTAAAAAAAATAAATAAAATAAACCACAGTTAACGGAGCCAGTTTTGTGTTTTTTTTTTTTTCATGGGGGTTAAAAAAATATTTCGTTAAGGTGATGAGTACAGTACACACACTATATCTATATACACTGCATGGGCAAAAAAAAAAAAAAAAAAGTTGCAAATTGCAAATTATTGGGCTGCATCAGGAAAAGAAAACAACAAAGGATGTTTGAATTTGGGTTAAGAACGCTTCAACACATTATCAAAACTTGTAAGGATTCTGCTGGGCCGTCAACTTTGTGGAAGAAATGTGGTCGGTAATAAATCATGAATGGAGAAACACTTAGTGAAGTTACAGATTTAAAAAAAATCAACAGTAAAAAGCATAGCTATGTTAAATCGTGAAGGTAAAGAGCATTTCCATTGAACACAGTGTGGTGAGAACTCAGGATTGGGACTAAACAACAGTGTTGGATTAACCACTTGTTTAAGACAACCACTTGTTTGTGAGACTAATCAGAAAAAAAGGCTTCAATTTGTTAGAGAGCATAAAGATTGGACTTTGAAGCAATGGAAAAAAAAGTCATGTGGTCTGATGAGTTCAGAGATTTTGGCACTGTGTAGTTCTGTTCACTAAATGTTAATGACCTCTCTTTTTTTCTTCTTCTGATAAGGAGTCTTGACATCCTATGCATTTTATTTTCATCCTCTCTTCCACACACTGGCTGCACAGTTCAGCTAGAGATCATATAAAGGGTGCCTATTTTAGTGTTCGACTTTAGCTGTTCTAAATAATCCCATCATTTCTCAATGGGATCTCAGTGTTCCATCATGCTTGTTGAACAAGTCCCAGCCAGATTTGACCCTGTGCCTCCTACAGCCATCATCCTGGAACATAGGAGTGTCAGTGTTGTTCTGCTTGGACAAAGCACAAAATGCAAGCCTCAGAGTCTGTCCTCAAACGAATCCTCTGCTTTTATATTAAAGTTACATTTGTTGGCTGTGACTATTTAAAAAAATACTAATAATAATTTTGCATATTGCAATGGTTACTGATTGTTCTGTTAGCTGTCCTATCAACATGCACTTTAGACTCTCTTTCTCAACTTAGTTGAATCTTGAGGTATCTCCTTGACGACAGCACATAACGTTCTCGGCTCAGAGACGTTCATAGACACAAGCTAAAATTATAATATATTGACATCTAAAATGAATTCAGTGAATTGGTGATCTTTCCAAAGCCTTGATTCATTACAGCAGGGTTGGGGAGTTATGTTTGAGAAACAGTTAATCATTCGTCATGCCAGTTTAATCATTTGTTTATGGCTTAGAGAACATATAGTTCCCGATTTGTCGAGCTTTATGAGGTACGACTAAAACATCTGGCTTTCCTCTTCAAAAAATATTATAATAGATAATAATAAATAGAACTACACAGCTCTTGCTTGCATCATACCTACGTGTTTGGTGCCGGTGGAAACACTTGCCTCGAATTGCACAGGACAGTAACTGGGTCATCTCGACTTCTTATAGCGCTCCCGTGTTGTCACATTTGGATGCGGTGAGGATGGTTACAGGTTTCCTTGTGACATGTCAAGCCATGGAACACAGTCCTGTTACAGCACAGCACAGTGGAATGTTGGTGGTGGGAGAGAGTCAGCACTAGGAGGATGGAGAAGGGAGGAGAAAGGGAAAGTCATCAGTCTCCAAGAGAAGCTCATCATTTATTTATGGAGTGTAACGTTCCTGCCCTTCTCCTCCCACTGCCCTTCACATCCGCACTCATTACGCGCACACACACACACACACACACACACACACACACATACAGCACCGCCAACACATTGTGACCAATTAGAGATCTGAACAAAAATTCATCTTCTCTTTTTCTTTTTGTCTTCCTTCTGCTTGCTGTGGGTGGACACGCCATATGCTCCAAGTATTCCACAATGGGTTTGTTTTTCAACGCTCCACTGTCCCATGATGCTAATCGTGCTGGCTGCTCATGCAGACCGACTACAGCCCGTGGGAGGACTCTGGCCTCCAGAAGCATTGATTGCAAAACTCAGTCGAGGCTCCTCTTCGCATGTGATCTCTGGTCATATTTCACGAGGTCTGGCGAGAACAGATAATGTCTGTTAGGACCCCTTAAAAACCTCCTCTACCTTTAGTCCAGATTGAACCGTATAAATTGTTGCCTTCTTTCTTTCTTTTTTTTTCTTTCTTTCCAGGTTTGGCTGTAGATGTGCTATCAAGAGCATGAGGCAGAGAGACAAAGATAAATGTGTAGATGTATTGATAGAACCGCTGCAGGGCCTTTTGCCCTGTTTCTACCATCACAGGCAGGCCACTATAGCCCACATTTACACAATAAGCAAACCCTACTTCAGTGTTCTAGTCCAGCTCTGTGCTGGATGAAGTGTCATATGTGACAGCTGATCAGATTAAAGAGAATTTGCTATGAGCTCTCCCCTCCTTTAGCATGCATTATTAAACCGTGTCTGCAACTGTATGCAACCTTCTTTTTCCACTCAGAGAGCTGTTTGGGAGAGGGCTATTTTATTTATTTATTTATTTATTTATTTATTTTTAATGGTGGCTCTCAGGGAGGATGTACAGTTTCAAGCATGCTTTATTGTAGTTCAAGATCTGTTGGTTATCTGATGGATCTTCGTGTGATTGAAAGACGACGACGGGCCTTGGTGTTTTGCGGTGTAGGCTTGCATTGTTGCCCGTCTGTTCATTCCTATTGTGTATTCTCTCTCACTATGCATACGCTAGACATGATGCATTATTAATGTTTGTATTTTTGAATATTAAGATTTTGCAGTTCTTTCCAGAGAGTCCAGAAATCTCAGTTTTATGTTATATGCTTTGCACAACAGTCATGTTCCTTATGACTGGGGTAATTCCGGGATCATCTTTGTTTATTAACATGACCGACCCTGTGTGTACAAGTCATGTATACAGTCATAAAATATGACTACGTAGCTTCCTCCTGATGTTTCTTTCTCCATTTTACTCCCTAAAGTCTTTATACAGTTATTCAGTAAATTTGATCAGTGTACTGATGATATCAATTATTACATACGTAGCCTTAAATTAAAAAAGAGTTGTGGTTACAGTGGTAAAGTCTGAACCTGATGAGTTTAAATGGATATACAGTATATATATAGTACAGACCAAAAGTTTGGACACAGCTTCTCATTCAAAGAGTTTTCTTTATTGTGTTCTTTAGCCCAAACGCATCTCTTCTGCTTGTTGCCTGTCCTTAGCAGTGGTTTCCTAGCAGATATTCTACCATGAAGGCCTGATTCACACAGTCTCCTCTTAACAGTTGTTCTAGAGATGTGTCTGCTGCTAGAACTCTGTGTGGCATTGACCTGCTCTCTGATCTGAGCTGTTGTTAACCTGCGATTTCTGAGGCTGGTGACTCGGATGAACTTATCCTCCGCAGCAGAGGTGACTCTTGGTCTTCCTTTCCTGGGACGGTCCATATGTGAGCCAGTTTCTTTGTAGCGCTTGATGGCTTTTGTGACTGCACTTGGGGACACTTTCAAAGTTTTCCCAATTTTTCAGACTGACTGACCTTCATTTCTTAAAGTAATGATGGCCACTCGTTTTTCTTTACTTAGCTGCTTTTTTCTTGCCATAATACAAATTCTAACAGTCTATTCAGTAGGACTATCAGCTGTGTATCCACCTGACTTCTGCACAACACAACTGATGGTCGCAAACCCATTTATAAGGCAAGAAATCCCACTTATTAAACCTGACAGGACACACCAGTGAAGTGAAAACCATTTCAGGTGACTACCTCTTGAAGCTCATCAAGAGAATGCCAAGAGTGTGCAAAGCAGTAATCAAAGCAAAAGGTGGCTACTATAATAATGAACCTAGAATATGACATATTTTCAGTTGTTTCACACTTTTTTGTTATGTATATAATTCCACATGTGTTAATTCATAGTTTTGATGCCTTCAGTGTGAATCTAAAGAAAACTCTTTGAATGAGAAGGTGTGTCCAAACTCTTGGTCTGTACTGTGTATATATATATATATAAAACTCATCTGTATATATAAACTCATCAAGTTCAGACTTTTTTTTTTAATTTAAGGCTATTATATATATATTTAATATCCTATAAAAATCTTTCTACAGAAAATATGATCCCCCGGAATACTTCATAAGGAATCAGCCTGACACAGAGATGGCCAAAGGCACAAGATTGTTAAAGCAACCAAACAAAAGTGTGCTATGCTGCTAGCAAGCTGGCTAATGCATTCCGTTTCTTCTCTCTCGCTCTCTCTCTCTTTCTTCTTAGTCCCTTCAACCTCACTGCCTCAGTGTGACTAAGCAAAGAGGAAAAAGAATCATATGCAAACACACCCACACATTCCGCTTCTAACATGGTGTCAGCCCTTTATATGCTGAATAATATATTTACCATGTAGAATTATAATTTTTGCCATCCAGCACAATATGACTCCAATCGCTAAATCCAGGCAGGATAATCCAAAATCCCTCTTAAGCCCTCGAGATAGGAAGCTGCAGAGGCATGTGGGTAATTTCTTGGACATGGGAGCTGTGTTGCTGAGTTCTAAGAAACCAGGGCGGTGATGGTCAAATTAAGTCATTAAACTTTAATAAAAACTCGTTAATTGATTCATTTAAAAATTGATTTGAGTGCAAATGTAATATCAGATTCAGGCAAATCAAAATCTTGTGTGGGTGTTAAAAAAAAAAAAAAATCTTAAACTTTTTTTCTCCACTGTGTCCAGTATAACCAGTACTGTATATTTTGATGGCACTACTGGTACTACTGCAAGAATAGATCCATTATACCAAATAATGAGCAGTCTCGCATCTTCTTCAGTGGTAAAGCCCGGAGATAACATTGCACCTTTGTTTCAAAGCTGGAGAATCATTATACTAAATTCCCAGACCTCAACGCTAATAATTTTAGAAAGTGTTGAGGGCTCAGGTAACCAACAGGGCAGCCAGAGCAGCAGTTTTCCCCACTCTCTAGTTGCTCATTACAGGAATATGAAACCAGTGGTTCTCTGCAATATTTGGAGGGCTGACTCATCCCACACTCTGTATGTGTCTTTGATTAGACCGGGGCTTTTGGAAACAGAATTGTGATGTGTCATAGTGTGGAGCGGGTAAATGTGTAGAGCTCAGGAGCAGCTAATGCAAACAGCAGCTGCACAGCAGCTGAGAGGCTGTCTCTCCCAGTAGAGCAGCGGTGGTAAAACACACCTTCATGGGGCCCCTGCGCCGGGAAATGTACACACACACACACACACACACACTCGTGCACGTGCACACACACACACACACACAGCTGTCACAGGAAAACAGCTGTCAAATGCAGCTAGCCACGGCCCTGTGAACATACACATCAAATGCACAACAGAGTGGTGACACACTGACAAGTTGACAGTGAAGCATACTCACATACACAAACAGAATGTGATTAATCTTGCTTTAGGCTGATCCCAGAAAGATTTCAAACAAAAATTAAATCCTTTGGTACATGAATATTTATGCAAGGGTTCACTATTCTGCCTCAGTGTGTAGGTTTTACTGTATGATCCTTTCCAGGTAGGCTTCCCTTCACTGTATTTCCTGGATACATCATGATGACTCGGTCAGATGAACAAGTTAACACTGAACGACTAAACCAGAAAGCGAAAAAAAAAAAATGTCAGAAATGAATCTAAAACCAAAAGTAAAATATGGTACTTATTCATACAAATGAATCAATATACAGGAAATGGGTGTAAAGATACATTATGTGGTCTGTATCTTAATTCCTTTGTTTCAGCCTATCAGCCGAATGAAGTGTTAGCAGGATACGTACACACACACACACACACACACACACACACACACACACACACACACACACACACACAAACACACACACACACACAAATACACTGACACACAGGAAACACAAACCTGCCCAGCCAAAAAAACCTGCTTGACCAAACAATAAAAAAAAATATTATTATTGGGCTGCATTAAGCAAAGTACAAAGAAAACAAATAAGGAAATTTGAATTTACTGGAACTGGATTTAGTGTGAAGGCGGTTGTTCTGAACCGGCGACTTTGTAGAAGGAAAACAATGTGATGAGAACTCATAGGATTGGGACTAAACAGCTGTGTGGTCATGAGAAAACCACATGTTAGTTTGAATATTTAGAAAAAAGGCTTGAATTTCCTAGAAAGCTTAAAGATTAGACTTTAGTAATTAGTAATCTTTGTAGTGGAAAAAGTGTGGTCTGATGAGTCCAGATTGACCCTATTAATGGGTGCAGCAGGGTAAGAAAGGAAGCGCATGAAGCGATGCAATCATCATATACTGTACAAGCCTCTGGAGGCAGTGGTATGATCTGGGGTTGCTTCCGCTGGTCAGGTCTAGGCTCAGCAACGTTATGTGGCAATGAAGTCAGCTGACGGCCTGAATGTACTGAACTAACAGGTTATCACATCAATGTAGTTTTTTTCCCCTGATGGCACAGGACTAAGATTATTTCAGGACTTTTTGCAAGAGTGGTTCTGGAATCATAAGGTATCTTTTTCACACATGAATTGGCCACCACAGTGTGTGCTGTCATCAAAGATAAAGGTGACTGAAAGAAATCTTCAGGCAAAGGGTGTGTGTGCCCGTGTGTGTGTGTACATATGCAGTACCAGTTCAAATTTTGGACACACCTTCTTATTCAATGTTATTATTTTATTTTATAGTTTTCAACATTGTATATTATTACAGAACACATTGAAACACTGATAAGTGTCACCTGATGAGTTTTTTCAACAGTCTTAAAGGAGTTCCCAGATGTGTGAGGACTTATTGGCTGCGTTTTCTTCACTCTTCTGTCCAACTTGTCCCAAACCGTCTTAACTGGATTTACATCGGGTTATTATGGAGGCCACGTCATCCGATGCATCACTCCATCACTCCACGTGTTGGACAAATAGCTCTTACATAACCTAGAAGTGTGTTTGGGATGATTGACCTGTTGGAAAACAAATGATGGTCCCACTAAGTTCAAATCAGATGGGATGACATTTCGCTGTGGTAGCCATGCTGGTTTAATGTGTCCTCAATTTTGACTAAATCACCAACAGCGGCGACAGCAAACCAACTCCTATACAGTGCTTCCAAGCTTCACAGTGGAAACCACACATTCACATGTTTACCCTCTCTAAGCCTAATAGGTTAGAACCAAAAATCTCAAATTTGGACTCATCAGAAAAAAGGACAGTTTTCTACTGATCTAATGCCCATTCCTTGTGTTTCTTCGCCCAAGCAAGCCTTTTCTGCTTGTTGCTCTTCCGAAGTAATGGTTTCTTTGCTGCAGTTCAACCATGAAGGCCTGACTCACGCAGTCTCCTCTGAACAGCGGATGTTGAAATGTGTTTGCCTCTTGAACTCTGAGAAGCAATTGTGTGGGCTTTAATCTGAGGTCGTGTAAATTGGCGGTTTCTAAGGCTAATCATACTAACAAACTTATTCTCTGCAGCAGAGGTAACTTTTGGTCATCTTTTCCTAGGACGTTGCTCATGAGAGCCAGTTTCATCATAACGTTTGATGGTTTTGGTGACTGTACTTGGAGATACAAAATTCTTGAGAGTTTCGGATTGACTGACCCTCATTTCTTAAAGTAATGATGTACTGTTGTTTCTCTTTACTTAACTTGGTTTCTTGCCATAATATGGATTTGTAAAGAATCCACTAGTAGGATGAATCCATTAGTAGCACTAATAGGGCAGGCAGGCTATTGACTGTGTACCCACACTTCCTCTGCACAAGACAACTGATGGTCTAAAGCACATTAAGTAGGCAAGAAATGTCACAAATTAACTCTTGACACATCACATCTGACAATTGGAAACCATCCCAAGTGACTAGCTCGTGAATCTGATTATATTGTAGTATTATTGTACAATGTTGAAACTAATAAAAATAAAGAAACAACACTGAAGGAGATGTTCAAATTTTTTATTTAAGACAGAAAGAAAATGAGAATGAAAGCAAATGTTCGTTTAGACCATGTTACTGCATCAATGGCGGCAATCAGCCTGTGGCACTGCTGAGACACATCTCATTTTGTTTGTGTACGAGGCTGTATGGAAACAGTATTTCCTACTAGCAGGGGTCTTCTTCAGCAGGATAATGCTCTCTGCCTCACTTCAAAAATGGTTTGAGGAACATGACAGAGAATTCAAGGTGTTGACTTGACCTCCAAATTACTTAGCTCTCAATCCACTTGAACATCCATGGGATGTACCAGACAGAAATGTCTGATCCATGTGGGTCCTACCACGCACCTTACAGGACAAAAAGGATCTGCTGCTAACATCAAACCTTCAGAAGTATTGTGGAGACAATGTCTTGATGGGTCAGACCTGTTTTGCAAACATATATGAGAGTGAGAGAAAAAGAATTGAACTGCCTACCTTACCAGGTTAAGACATTCTTCACCTGGTGTCTCTTTTTTTACTTAATGGCTTAGAGACTACGTAAGATCATATGTAATGTGGACACCCGTCCATTAAAAACCCCAAACTGGTGTCACAAAGGCAGCAGCAGACGACTATACTCCATACAATGCCTCTGTATGTTGTTGCACAGTTTCGCCTCACTGGAACTAAGAGGTCCAAACCTGCCCCAGCACGACAATGCCCCTATCCACATAAAACGAGCTCAATAAAGGCATGTTTTTTTTTAAAAGTTGGATTGGAAGACCTCAAGTGGTCTGCCCCGAGTCCTGACCTCAACCCTGTGAACACCTCTGGAATAATTAAAATGATGACTGCATGTGTTGACGAATTTTTGGCTTTATAGTGTATCGTGGGACTACAATAGGTAAAACAATATCATCTATTGTTTTGGCACCACAAAATGAACTGAACTCCAAAATATTAAATGAAAAATAAAATTCTTCCAATGCTTGAATTCAATCTGAATCAAGCAAATTTAAACAAACAAACAAACAAACAAAAAACACTTAAGCTCAGTATCTGCTAATAATTCAGCAATGGGAGAATCTTGTGTTTAGAGTAGGTAAATGCTTTTTCATGTCAGGCCCACCTTACATCTAGCATGTGGGCTGTATTTAATTTTAACAGCCTCCCACTCTTTCCTAAAACTAACACAAGCCCACATTTGGTATGATACAAGGTCTAACCGAAAGAAATGAGGCTTACATTCTCATTTCCAACTGATGCAAAACAAAAACATGTTTAAAGTTAAATACTGAGTGAAGGACACCAACAAGAATGTGTTACGCGCTTTAAAGTGATGTCTGTGGAGAAAGAATGACCCTATGCATATGTTTGTTGCCGTTTCAATATGTTTATTATACTGAAATAATTCTGTTTTCTAGAAAGTATTTCATAACCTCTTTTGTAAAATTATCAATCATTTACAGTGGAATATTTGAAAGAATAAAGGAAAAAAATACAGTAACAGGATATATGCAAGTACCATCATAAACCTTGTTTACTATGTTATGATGTACTGAGGCCTAAGAAATGGAATGTTAAAATACACAAAGTAAAACATTCACAAATCCCCCTTGCTTAATAAACAACTAAACAAAAAGCCCCAATATGTCAGTTCTTCCCTTTTCTAGTGATTAAATTGGACATACTCAGACCTCCACATAAAGCACTTCTCCACTGCCACAACCAGATGCTTAAGCCTACTAAACCTGTTACAAGAGCACCTGTCAGTTTCATTCATGTCCTTTGCTAAGAGAAAGGTGACCATCCTCCCCATACTAGGGCTTATCCCGATGCTCGTCTATCATTAACCAAATTAAAAGAAGCACTTTTTTAACCAGCATGTTACAAGCCAGCAAAATGCTCTTTGGAAGTCAATACAGCAAAGAAACTAATTTTGGGGGGAAAAAAAATTGGAGGTACACAAAACAGTGTATGGATAAAATCAAGTGTGTGTGCCCTGTGCCAAAGCAAATAAGTATAAATCTGATCAGATCAGATTCTTGCACTCTGTAAAACTAGTTTTTGCTCATTCTACGTGCACACTTACATGTGCACACATGCACATACATTTTTGATAGCACATCATCAATCCACAATACATGAAGGAACAAGCCTCTGCTTAGGCAACACATACAGTGTCTAGGAAAAGAGTAGGATCTCAGCTTAAATCAAGACTTTGGAGTGTCAGGCTATAATAGCTGTAGTGTTTGGTTAGATGTAGTGGTGCACTGGTTAGTATTGAACCTGAATAGTAAAGTGACAGTAGACGTGATGATCCAGGAGGTCTGCGGCTCAGAGCTTGCAGTGAGACAGTGGTGAAGGTTTACTAGAGTCGGTGGGGTTTAAGGTCTTGTCCTAGGCATCCTCAGCTGCTATCAATACAGAGATCAATCCCCTACAACTTGATCCAGCTGGTGAAGATTCCACATAGTCCACAGCGTTTGTTTTTCCTTGCAGTGCCTGGATATCTTAAAAATGTACCAACACTCCTACTACTTCTTCTTCGCCGTGACGTTCTTGCACACCCAATTCATGCCGTCCTAAATGAAATTGTGCCAATAAATTTTTTTTAAGTTATGGTTTCTATTGTATTAAAACAGAAATGCAAACTTTGTTTGTACCTGGACACCCTCTCCTGTGAGAGCAGAGCAAGACTGAATCTGCCACATGCGATCTCGGATGGTGTGCAGGTTCAGACCCTCTGCAATCTCTGAAGCTGGAGCAGCAGTGAGCAAGTCTTGCTTATTTGCAAAGATTAGGACAGGGACACCACTAAGTTTCTCTTCATCCAACAACTCGGCTAACTCCTGTGGAGCAGAAATAAAGAAATCAAAACACAAAACTCATGTTGAGTGTTAATGTTTCATTTCATGCAGTCTTTCTGCAAAATGAAATCTTGCCTATTAGGGATCCCATTTCCATTCAAATGTAAACAGTTTATCCTCCAGACATACATTTCATACATGCTGTGACTTTATGAATCCACCATGCAACACTGTTTTAAAAGTGAAATCATATCAGAGTTTGTTCTTTAACTGAGTAGTTCAATCGCACACACGCACACGCACACACACCACTATGCTCACCTGCCCCGTTTCTTCAAACCTCTTCCGATCCGCACTGTCTATGACATAAATCTAAAACAGACACATTCTTTTAAGAAAGTGTTCTTGCACAGAAAAAGGGACAAGCACAGACATGACAAACTTCAGTGGAGCATATTAAAATTCAGATCACACTCATTAGTTACATGCTGCAAAGCAATCCAAAGTCACAAATTGGCACTGTAACATCCAATGACTTTAAGAACATCCATAGGAGACACCACACTGAAAATACTTACAAGCACATCAGTGTTTTCAAAGTAGTTTCTCCAGTATGGTCTAATCTTTCTCTGGCCTCCAATGTCCCATACATTTAGCTTGAAACCCTGGGATTGCACACTCTTAATGTTGAAGCCCTGGTGGGAAAAAAAGAAGATGAGAAACATGCAGATTTCCTTAAAAGGAAATGCTCTTCCATACAGCTGGAGAAATGAAAAAGAGACACATCATAATGTTTTCCTTGAATTCTTTTTTTCAAATAGAACAATCAACCCCCACATAACGCAGAGAAGCATTTTGTGTGCCGCACTTAAGCTTAAGGCTGGATATGAGCAGATTTATTTGTAAATAGCTTGGGGGAAAATAAGGCATATATCCATAATTCCATAAAGAATACTATATAAAAAGGAGAGCGGGTTTAGACCATGCTTAATTTTTTAGAAAAACATTCTTAGTTTACTTCTGTGCAACAATTTATTAGAACCAGCACTATGTGACTGATGAGTATGGTATGTCTTGTCTGGCTGCAATGTGCAGTATGCTCCCTAGTGTGCCATCACTGGGCTTCCTATGACACTTCCTGCTTCTCCAATATGCCATCGGGGAGGGTGCACTGATGTATTCTGGCCATCAGTCACCAAATCAGGAATAAAACAAACAACAAACAAACAAAAACACTTCCTATGTGATGAGTCTTGGTGTTGATATGATCGCTCTGGTATATTGCGTACAGAACATCTAATAAAATAAATAAAATTGTGAAAAGTGAAGATTATGAGAAACTCTAATATATTCTCTATTCATTAGACATCAAATGGAATATGTCAAGCCTTTTTTGTTATAATTTTGATGATTACGGCAAACAGTTACATACAAAAA
>JAAGKR010011659.1:0-18716 GCA_011419295.1 Clarias macrocephalus
CTTTAAGAAATGAAGGTCAGTCAGTCCGAAAAATTGGGAAAACTTTGAAAGTGTCCCCAAGTGCAGTCACAAAAACCATCAAGCGCTACAAAGAAACTGGCTCACATGCGGACCGGCCCAGGAAAGGAAGACCGAGAGTCACCTCTGCTGCGGAGGATAAGTTCATCCGAGTCACCAGCCTCAGAAATCGCAGGTTAACAGCAGCTCAGATCAGAGAGCAGGTCAATGCCACACAGAGTTCTAGCAGCAGACACGTCTCTAGAACAACTGTTAAGAGGAGACTGTGTGAATCAGGCCTTCATGGTAGAAGATCTGCTAGGAAACCACTGCTAAGGACAGGCAACAAGCAGAAGAGACGCGTTTGGGCTAAAGAACACAATAAAGAACACAATAAAGAACACAATAAAGAACACAGTAAAGAACACAGTAAAGAACACAGTAAAGAACACAATAAAGAAAACTCTTTGAATGAGAAGGTGTGTCCAAAGTTTTGTTCTGTACTGTATATCATAAATATCTTAATGTCCTCCACATTATCGTCAGATCCCAGTCTGCCACACTGAATAATGCTACAGTTATAGTGTCTCTACAGCAATGAACAAAAGGTTCTTGAGATCATCAGGAGTCAGAGTACTGTACTCTGTATAGTAGAGTCTGAGCTTTTTCTATCATTATCATTAACAGCAGTAACGCATTAAAAAAAACTCTTTTTCTCAGAAATCCCCCGTTTTTGCATTATGATTCAATTCAGGCTCATCTGTGATTGGTTAGATCCTCATAGGCGAGCCAATCCTTTAATACGAAGGCACGACTTGAATGCAGCTTGTGTTTAGTGGAGATCATGCAGGGTGCCATCACGTAATGGGGTAGCTGCACTTTCTGATGCTCTCTGCTTAAAATAAATAGATCAGTTTGATGCGTTTCTTGGACTGACCATCTTTACACAACCAAATTGACTGTGAGAAACAAAGTTATTTTAAAGGGATGAAATTGTATTGTTGAGTACGGTAATACTCAGTAATACTTTTTTTTATTGATCCATTAGCTGCAACTTCTCATTGCATTGTAAAAAAACAAACAAAAAAAAAACGTATTTAAGATATCTATGTTAGGAATGCATGTTGATGATTATTATTACTGCTTTTCTTTTAGTACCCAAAAGTCTCCAGCTGACCTTTGACCTGTTCAAGCAGGCTTTGTATTATTTTTGGCACCTCTCTGATGAGGTCATTTACTGTTGTTACATGCGCATCACTTCTGGGAAAGAGAATTTTCGGACAAATGACTGTCCTTTCAGGTTGTATTTTAATGCACACTTTCATTCTACAGGTTTAGTTTCGTTTGTTGTTGAATTTGAAACCCTGTTACCATTAGCACTAATGAATGCACCAATGGATCGCACTAATTATTTATTACCGATTTCAGCTTCCATTAAATATGAAGTAGTTTAGTTTTAATAATTCATATGTTTAATTAAGTTTGAAGCAGCAGCCATGGTGAGTGCAGCATTAAACAGGGTGTACCCCACTGTCACTGGTGTTTATTGATCTAAGATCACTGTCTGTTTTTACCGGAAGAATCCCTCAGCCTCCTGGCGCTATTTGGTCACCGTGGAACTTTCTACAGTAAAGGCTGTAAATCTGAGTTCACCGCCAAGAACTCTTTAAATGTAATTAAACTATAAAGCGGGTTTTTTTTTTTTTTTCCCCCTTCTCAAGTTAATGGGGCATGGCATCTGCAGTCTTTGGTCACTTTATTAGGTACACCTTTCTTTTAATTCGACCACCAAATGTGGTGAACAAGAGCGATGGTATGTCCTTTGTTTTTCTGTTAATCCCCAACTCGCTGTGTGAACTTTTATTCGAATCTTTTCAAGTAAAAAAAAAAAAAAAAAAAAAGAACAAGTTTGTCAGAGGAAAGAATCTTCCCTTTTAGTGAAATAATGAAAGGAAATTTACCAAAAAAATATTAAAGCTACAGGGAGCAAGAAGGTGCAGGACTTTACGTTCTTGGGATCAACGATCCAGAGTAACGGAGAATGTGGATAGGAGGTGAAGAGGCGTGTATTGGCGAGAATGAAAGGAAAAGTGTACAAGACAGCAGTGAGACCAGCGATGCTCTACGGCTTAGAGACAGCGGCACTGAAGAAAAGACACAAGGCAGGGCTGGACGTAGCAGAGATGAAGATGTTGAGGTTCTCTTTGAGAGTGACAAGGATGTATAGGATCAGGAATGAGTTCATCAGAGGGACAACCCGTGTTAGATGTTTTGGAGATAAAGTCAGAGAGGACAGATTGAGGTGGTTTGGACATGTTCAGAGGACAGATTGAGAGTATATCTGTAGAAGGATGCTGAGGTTGAAAATGCCAGGCAGGAGATTTATGAATGTAGTGAGAGAGGACATGAAGATGATTCGCTGTGGCGAACCCTGAAAGGGAACAGGCGAAAGACAAAGAAGAAGAAGCGATAATGTTGTTCCAGCTGCTTTCATTAGGTGCAGCATAATGTCTAGATCCGAATATTTTAATCTTAGCATGGATTTTAAGCAGGGTGCTCTTCCTGGCAGGACACTCAGATTTTTATCCAGGCTTTCTACGGGCATTTAGGGGTCCCTGCAAACCCTGTGGCTGGGTGTGGGTTGCATTGGCAGTGATGCCACTTCAGATGTTCTGCATGGTAGACGAGAAGCCTACCACTGAGCCGGCAATTGCCCTTTATTACTTTATAAAGCATATTTACTTGACAGGTTAGACTGCTTGGGGCTTGTTCACACTGCCACTGTATTTGATTTTTGGCGTATCCAGTTTGGAATCAGATTGCTTTCATGTTTGTTTTACACATTCCTTTCATTCTGAAGAGTAAAAACACATTGTATCTGATTTGAACCATAGGCGGTTTGAAATCCAATTCGAATCAGATTCCTAAAGACGTGTCTCGATCTGGATGCTCAAATCTGATTTGAATCATGTCACTCAGGACCCAACGTGGAAGTTCGGGTCCACATGGATACCGTGGTTAAAATACAATCAGAAAGACGATGAAAGGAATGGAGATGAAAGTGGAGAACAGTACAACGTCAAAGGACGAAGTGAAATATCTTGTAGCATTTCCGGGGAATGCGTTAGTACGGGTACAGCTCGGAAGAATGTACAGAACCAGGGCAATACATGAGGAAATATTGTGTTGCATGCAAGCCTCGGGCATCGTTACTACAGCAACCAATGCAGATAGTTTGACAATGTGTGGAAATGTTCTGCCAGTCTGAACAGAGTCAAATCTGTTCTGATCCCTTTCGAATAACAGTGTGTCCCTTTCAAATAGTCAGACCTAAATAAAACAAATGTATGAGCAAGGCCTTAATTAGACGATCTCAGCAAGACCTGCTTAATGAGTAATGATTTGCGTATAAACGTGTACACCAGCAGTACACTTTACACTGTATGTCCACAATCAGTGGAACATTAACCATCATCTGCTTTGATAACTGAGAGTATAAGAGTATAAGGTCACTATATTTTGCCTTTATGAGAAACCTACACTTTGAAAAGACATTTAACAAATGTGCTTATAGCCTTAATGAAAAGTGACTCTCTCTCTCTCTCTCTCTCTCTCTCTCTCTCTCTCTCTGTGTAATCCCTCTTTCTGCTCTCACAGCATCATCAATGGGTTTGCGTTGCCGTTGAAGGCTGAGCACAAGCAGTTCCTGATGAAGGTGCTGATGCCCATGCACACTGCCAAAACCCTGTCGCTCTTCCACGCACAGGTAGTGTCAGAGCATTTAGTAATGACAATGCACATGCGGACAGTTATATCTCCACCCAGCAGTATAAATATGTATAATAAAGCGATTTATACTGTATGCAACGTTTGTGACATCATTGCTTTTTAGCATTTCCGTATTTTATCAGTCAGTCGGTGAGCGTGTCCACCGCCTCAGGCTGTGATTTTGTAGATCTCCAGAAAAGCATCATCAGTCTCCAGATCTACTGAGTCACCAACACATTATCCTGAATTGTATCGTAATTTGAATTGTTCTATCTTTAGCCGTGTTTCTTGTACGTCTCGTCTTTTAAACTGGACGCAGATAGGACAACAGCACCACCCAGTGTTATTCAAATATTTGATCACATGATGGCCTGCAGGTTGGAGTCCTCATCCTAAAATCAGCATTTTAGAAGAATTAAATATCATTAGTGAAATATAATGCTAGGAATTATGTTTCCTTTTTTTTTTTTTTACCTTTTTCATATCTTAATGTTTTATGTCTAATTTGTCTCAGCATGTGAACAGCAACAACAATTTAAAAAAAAAATAATGTTCACATGTACTATTACAGCTCAAAAATCACAAAATTCCTAGCATTATATTTCACTAAAGATGTTTAATTCTTCCAGTTTAATTGTCCTCATGTTGGGTTACTGAGTGGCGCAACAGACAAATATTTACCCTGAGATATTTACTCTCTTTAATTACATAATTTTGATTTCCAATGAAGAAAATCACAGATACCTGATTGTAACCGGTGGCAGAGACAACATTAGTCTCTGTTCTGTCAATCAGGGCGACACTAACCAACCATGAGCTCATGTATGCCCAGTGGTGCATGAGCAGCAGTTTAGAGGAAGCATGTGCTTCAGCAAGTCTTGTATTTGAGTATATAAATATCTCCTTCAACCTCCCGATTGCGAACCTGCTGTTTTTGTAACTGACCTCAGAAGCAGAAATGGTTTTCAGACAAACACCTGTTGCGTTATTAGGAAAGACAAGTCATGCAGTTATGCAGAACTGTCAGCAAGGGGCGAAAGGTGACTGTCCCACTTCAAATACTACACATCCATGCGCTTGGGTAACGCAACGGCAAGAAGAACTGTAGTCAAGTAAGAGTACAGATTTTTGCTGTACTTTTGAGTAGAGGAGAAGTTAAAAAAAAAGAAAAAACTCTTATTGAACTACTCAATTAAAGGGCAGATATGTGGAATATGTACTCGAGTACAAACGCCCCACCTCACAAATTTTCACCATAGGAAATTGAAATTTGCCTCGGCATGCAAAGCATTTTCAGCATACGAGCGACTGGCGAAACATTTATTTATTTTATTTTTTGCATTTTTAGTGAAGACAGGGCACCATGTGTCCCCAAGAATGTTAACAAGACTTGTAGAAAAAAGAAAAGTTTTGTTTTAGTTTTGTTTTTAAAGCAGCCATAGCCAAGGGGAATCATAAATTAAGATTAATGTGAGATTTAATGTCCATTTATATGCATGTTTTTATAGGCAAAAGTATGAATTTATGATTACAGTTTTGGAAATTGGTAATAATGGTAATATTTTTGGGTGGCTGGAACGGATTATCTGCATTTACATTCTTTCCTTTGGGAAAATGTGTTTCGTAATACAGTATGAAATTCCCCCTTAAGAGCTTGCCTCCACAACGGATTAAATCCGCGTGCCGAGGCACCATTGTACTCGCTTACCTCCCACTGTTGTTTGTTTGATACAAATTCAAATTTTTCTAATTTATCGCAAACACATCCATACACACACAGCGAAATGTTTATACAACTTCCCGTGACCTAAAAAAGACAGGTTTCACTATGATGAAATAAATTGCACTAGAAAGTACAATTGAACAAAAATTTTAATTTTTGTAAAATAAAAATACATTTTTTAAAAATTATATATATTTTTAAATTAGGCTGATAATTGACAATATTTGTTTTAAAAAGTTACAAAAATAAAATTCAAAGGAGAATTAAAATAGATGTGTATAAATTATGCAGAGCGTTTAGAATGTACAGATGATGTGTGATTAGTGGAAAGCAAGCTCACCTTGTGCTCTGATGTTTTTCTCTTCCAGTTGGCGTACTGTGTGGTTCAGTTCATGGAGAAGGACCCCACGCTCACGGAGCCGGTATGACCAGGCGTCCTACTGATCCTCTCTGACTGTTGTTTTCTCTCTGCTCCTGCATTTTTATACCTGTTGTTAGGATTTTATTCACTGGTTTTTCTAATCTTCTGTCTCTTTGAGCCCGTTACTCTGTTGTAGCTCATCTGCAATCGCATATTTTGACACGTCATGTCTTGCATTCTGAGATTCTTTTCGGCTCGGCACGGTTGTAGAAACTGATTTAGTGACTACACCCTGCCTGTGTTCAAGTCGACCAAGTCTGTTTGTTTGTTTTTTGTTTTAGCATCAGTCTACCCACACTCTAGAGAGTGATGTGGGCAAAAATCTCAGGACATCAGCACTTTCTGGAATTAAGAAAAGCTGCAGAGTGAAGCAGTAAGGAGATGTTAAGAGGATTTCCTAAGAAAGCTACAGATTATTTATTAGGATATACCGTATGTTTTGGCCGGTACTTCCAACGGACTTAGTAAATGACTAGCTCTCATAATCGTTCTGTGGCATTCAGATGATTTTGTAGGGGAATGAAATGAAGTGTCCTTGTATGAAATTCGCTAATTTGCTGTCATGGTTTGTTTGTGTCCCTGCAGGTTATTCGAGGACTTCTAAAATTCTGGCCCAGGACCTGCAGCCAGAAAGAGGTGAGACTGATAACACCTCAAGGTGACGTCAACGTTTTGAGAACGTTCAATTAAATTGAACTAAAACTATTTTATAGTTGCTTTCATTCTGTCAGGGTTTTTTTTTTTTTTTTTTTTTGCATGCCTTTTAAACAGACTTAACATTTAGGCATTTTGCAGACGCCCTTATCCAGAGCAACTTACATTTTTATCACATTATACGTCTGAGCAGTTGAGGGTTAAGGGCCTTGCTTCGAGGGGGCAACTTGGTAGTTGTGGGATTTGAACCTGCGACCTTCCGAACCGTAGTCCAGTGCCTTTAAAACTTTATGAAAAGCAAAATATTTTTTACATCAAAAAAGTTAGAAGACGTCAGAATTTCCTCTACATGACGTACTTTGCCAAGCCTTTTACATCAAGGTTGCTCTGCTTTTGTGTGTAGATCATGTTCCTGGGTGAAATCGAGGAGATCCTGGATGTCATTGAGCCGACACAGTTTAAGAAGATTCAGGAGCTTCTGTTCAAACAGATCTCCAAGTGTGTAGCTAGTCCTCACTTTCAGGTACAAACAAACCAACCCAAGTTGTCTCAATTATAGTCAGTATCTCATGTTCAGCTTTCTGTATGGTAGGAAATATCAGCATGTTTCAGACACTAGAAATGGCTTTGACTGTACCGAACACTGAATCGTGGTTTTAGTTTACTATGTAGAACCTTTTTTGTTTGTTTGTTTTGAACAGGTAGCAGAGCGGTCGCTGTACTTCTGGAACAATGAATACATTCTGAGTCTGATCGAGGAGAACATAGACAAGATCCTGCCGATCATGTTCAACAGCCTGTACCGGGTCTCTAAAGAGCACTGGAACCAGTAAGTGTTGTCTAGATTACCTGCAGCATGCAGTCACATGTTTGGGTGTGTACTGAATGTTTGGCCCAGACTTAGGATAATAAATATATCCCCAGCGGTTAGTGATGCTGCTTCAGTCCTGAGCTCAGGTCCGTGCTATGCATGTTCCAGACAGAGTTCCAGTTTCCTCACATCTCCCAGAAACATGCCAGTAGTTGTCTTAGATGTGACAATTGGTGTGGATACGTTTCTGCATAGTGTCCTGAGATAGATGCGGCGTTCCATCTAGGTTGCATTCCCAGCTCACTCCTGGTGTTCATGGGATAGGCTCTGGATCCAACCCTGAGTAAGATACAGTAGAAAAGTGGGTGAGCTGTGAGGAGCGTTCAAGTCAAACCAGGACTGTTGATTGCAAAAATTTCCTTTATTTCTGCTACACAAACGCACTTATCCCAGTGTTTCACTAGTGCTCGGATACCATCAAAGCAGAACGATTTCTCTGTATGGTGCCGCCATGATCAGACTGCCTGCTTCATGTCTGAAATGGCTGGCCTCCCAGGAACTCCTTTAACGGCCACTCATGTGGGAATGACTCAGGACTGTACAAGGGATGTGGCAATACTCAGCCACAGCAGGGTCGAGGGTCTGTGTGCACTCTGTTCCAAAACGTATGGACTTGTCTACCCTGACGAGGACAGTTCCATACATCTCCACAAGAGTGCGCTCTGAATAAACGTGAAGCAGCTTGACAATCTTAAACTGATTTGTAAAAGTAATCAAATTTAATAAAAAGCCTAATTATAATGTTTTTTAATGCTCAGAAACGGTTTATTAATTATACAGCTTGCTCTTCATGTCGGGCATCTCTTCTCAACTTTGAACAATTCTAAATGGAATAAAATAATTGATCTAATTATTTATAATTAGGAAACATTTAAATACTATTTTTGAGCATCAAATTTACCAAATATGTCCTTCAATGATGTCCTTCAGCTTCTACTTTATCTTATTTTTACCTAAAAATCACAAAATAATAAAAATCACCACTCAATAAAATCACCCCAGCATAACAACAAAAAAAATAATTTATTTGAAAATTGTATTTTGTCACATGGCTAGGGATTGTTATAAAATCTCAAAATAAGGAGATGTAAGCAAACAATAGAAGAAGAGACGTAAGGTGTCCCCCGGACACTTTTTAATCAAAGTAGAGTTGACCTACAGTTGGACAGAAGAAGCTCTACATGTGATTTTGTTCATACATTACTCTTTGGCTCTTTGGCAATAAGTGCGAAAGTTTAAAAAAATAATAATAATAATGTCTGATTTGTGTCTTTTACTGATTTACCTTTACAGGCCCAAAAGCAATGTACTGCATATGTCATGTATATTCGATGTGTGTATATAATTCCATGTATATTCGGTAAGTAAAACTTAAAGTAAAAGGACACTCGAATGTTTTCCCCTTGCTTTTCCTTCAGGACGATCGTCGCACTGGTGTACAACGTGTTGAAAACGCTGATGGAGATGAACAGCACACTGTTTGATGAGCTCACATCGTCGTACAAAGCAGACAGACAGCGGTGAGAGCGTTGCAGATGATCCGACTTTTTATAAACTGACTAACACGCTACGCAGGAGATTATACCGTATATGCCAGGGGTGGGAAGAGTGCTGAGAAATGATGCGCAAGTCAGGTTCGGTAGAGATAAAAAGGAAAGAAGAGAAGAAATGTACTTGAGTGAAAGTAGAGTCAGTTTTGTAATATGCTATAAAATAAAATACTTTATTATGCTATATAATAAAAGTTATTTAACCAGTTTCTACAATCGCTATCTTATGGTAGTGATTAAGTCAGGAATATAATGAGATAAAAAAAAAAAAAACATTTTAATCATTGTGTACTTAAATGTGTTTTAATTACTTAGCTCTCTAGCTGAGTACAGTTTCCTCAGCGTTATATTAGCTTAACACACTCCCAGAGGAAAACTCAGCGGTTACATCAACAGCTCCCCCCCCCCCCAATGTAAACGCAGGTTAAATAAAGGTTGCTGTGTTAAAGTGTTCACTCTTGTCTCCTCAGGGAGAAGAAGAAGGAGCAGGAGAGGGAGGAGCTATGGAAGAAACTTGACGAGCTGAAGATTTCCAAGAACCCGAACAACAGCCGCAGCATCCTGAACAGCAACAATAACAACAACCAGGCCGAGAAGCAGAGCAGCTCGTTCAGCACCGCTACGGACGGCGTTAACGCACACGCGCACCATAACGAGAGGTGCACCAAATGACACGGGACCTGCCGTCAAATCGAAACCAGCGGCACTCCGCCGGCACCCCGGCACACGGTCGCTTCAGCTGAAAAATGCAGTCTATAGATCTCCACAGACCCGTTTTATCTACGAAAATGAAATATTTTAGTTATGTAAGTCTATTTTTGGACGTCGAGTGCAGCAGTCACATTGTTACCTGACTCGCGGAAAGATGTTTTTCATCGTACATATGTTTTTCATGACATGACCGCAATCTGTTCTGGAGGAGGCGGTCGCGTGTGTTCTTACTCGGAGATGAATCCTGTTTCATTCAGGATTAGACAACATTACGAAGGCTGTTTTCTAAAGTTTCATTCGCACTCTTTCCCCCCGGGGAATTTTGAGAATGCAGTATTGGGGCATCTTTCAGAGTTTCAGCATTGTTGTTAAGGCCGCACTGGATTTCTGATCAGTGTGCATGCTGGTGTGTACACACAGGTCGAGAAGAAGAAGACGAAACAAACCGGCGGAATAACAAATGAGTACATAAAGATCACCTTTTGCGGGACATTTCCTCAGAAAATCCAGAGACCGTGGCCCATGTCCTAGCAACTGTTACTGTGTCCGATCTTGCATAATTTCGACAAGTTTTATCCAGAACGCGAGGATTAATGTTGTTGATTCATATTCATGTTTGTTGTAAATTGATCTTTGTGTAATACGAGTGGCGCTCAAGTCAAACCGGGACTGATGGAATTTCTTGTGAATGAAGGAGTGAAACCGATTGACAGGTGCAGAAGACTTCGAGCACAGTACGGTGATGAGATTCTTAGCCGCAATAAAACGTTTAAATGGTGCAAACATCCTAAAGAAGGCTGTATATTTGTGATCCATCCTGGCCCAAATGGTTTGGTGCCCACCGCAGTCATTCCTGTGAACGTTAGAGAACGGAACGAATGAGCTTTGAAAATCGTCAGACAAGTTGTCGGTTGTAGAAGAGACGCATATGTCTGTAGGAACTGTACACACAATCATTCACGAACACTACGTGCACATTACAGGAACTCGACTGGGAGTCTTTGCCATGTCCGGACAGTCCGATCATGGCTCCGGCTGTGAAAACATCAACTGTTGATGGTATCCAAACACTAGTGAAAAACACTGGGATGAGTGCATTACTGTAGCAGGGGATTATATAGAGAAATAACGGTAGTTTTTACTTTCGCAGTGTTCTGTTATTCTGCGCCATGTCAAAGGTCCCGGTTTGACTCGAACGCCCCTCGTATAAATGCTAGGTGTTTTTTGTTTTTTTTAAATTAGCGTCATCACTGAATTGCAAAGACAGTCTAAATAAAGTAAAGCATTCTCCTTCCCCACAGTTAACCCTTATTCATCTCTTGCACTGTATTCACATTATTTACTGTTTTTTGGAGGGTGAGTGAAGGGGTAATTTTGATCTTTCTTACTTTTTTCCTTTTAAATAAAGAACATGGAAAAATCCTCATGCTGGAAAATAAAAGATAAGGAAGAATAAAAGAATAAGGAATAGTGATGTTAGTAGCACCATGGTGTTAGTTTACTTTTTAATATCCCGAGGTTGATGGTTTCCTTTCCTGGTCTTTCCTGGACGTGTTTAATTCCTCTTATACCACAGCACTTTACCAATGCTAAAATTTTATTTATTAAGTATTGGTATTACAGCATCACAAGGTCAAGTCGTCACTGTTTCTGTGTACGTTCCAAAGGCGTGGTAGTATTGTAGGTGGACTGGGTACAGTAAATTGCCCCTGCGTATGAATTAATGTGTGATTGTGTGTGTGTGTGTGCGTGAGTATATGGTGTCCTGCGATTCACTGGGTTTATTTCTGATAAAGTGTCTCCACGACCCTGACCACAAGGGATGATGAAATGCGACACACAGCACTCGTACAGAAAGATTTATGAAGGATGCTCGTGTTATTATTATATTATTATTAATATTCGCAACACAGAAACTAAAACCAATTCAATTCCTAATGACTTTTAGATCATGAAAACGCACACGGTCATGTCGACTCGGATTTAACGATTTATTAGTTGAATATCAAAACATGAATGAACACTATTAGGAGTGTAACAGTTGATGTAAAATCAAAAATGAAAAGTTATAATGTGTTCCCTGATGGACGTCATCACAAAAAAATATATATGTGTGAAGCAGGTTGGAATACTTTTCTAATAAAGATTTCAGTAAAATCCTAGCGGTACACCCACTGTCTCCTGATCAATGTCTATTAATAAGTCAATATTTACAGTAACAATAGATCCTAGTAGTTTTTATTATCCATGAACGCATGCAGTGTTTGATAGATGGAAAGAGGTCAGGATGGAGGTCAGCACATACTGTAGTGTTCGTCAAATTTCTTATATTTTAGTTTATTGAGCAAGTAGAAATTTGGTTCAACTCTTGGTTGCTAAAATTCTGTACAAAAAAAAAAAAAAAGCCCTCACCTTTGTTTATGTGGAAAGAAAAATCTTTCCAGAAACTAATACCTGTTCCATCTAATTCATAATGTTTAATAATGAAATTCCAATTTAAAACCTTCCTGGATACACAGTACTGTGCAAAGTCTTGAGTCACCCCTCATTTCTCCACAATAAGGTAAATGATGTACTCTTTATTTATTTATTTATTTATTTATTTATTATTTTCCCCCGATTTTCTCCCTGATCTACTCGTCTCCAATTCCTCCGCGTCACTAGGGGGCTCCCTCCCACATTAAGGCTACTACTACCACTCAGTCGGGAGAGATGAAGACTATCATGTGTTTCCAACGAACTGCACATCTTTTCAAACTGCTTGCTCACGTACCGTTACCGTTTTAGGCGGAGTAACACACTCGGAGGACGGCGCTATCAGCTGCTTCTGCTTACGTGAGCTCACAGACGCCCCTGATTGGCTGTAGAGCCGTGATTAATGCGGCAGCACCGAGTACCTCTCATCCCTCCCCTCTGAGAAGGCTCGGCCAATCAGCTCTCTCTAGACGCTCCGGCTGCGGGAGGTTACAGCATCACCCGGGAATCGAACTCGCGATCTTCGGATGATAGGGCCAGTGTACTAATCACCGGCCTGATCATCTGTCATCATCTGCACCTATTTCTCACTGGTTCATGTCATGAATTCAATGCTTGAATGATTCATACTGTAGGTCACTGTGCGACTTAACAACCAAACCAAGATTCTTCTGAACCTGCTCAGGTACAAGACCCGGGCTGCAGAACTCGAGACTGCATTCAAAATACAAGGAAGACTTTTGCACAGTCCTGTTCTGTAAATGTTCATCGTCTTCCATTAAACAGCGTTTATAAACGGCCAGGAGCTGGAGGGAAAGTCGGCGGGTCGATTATTACGAGTTCAGCTATATGAGATCGAAGGTATCGCAATGTGTCATGAATCTCAGCCAAGAGATTTCAGTATTCTAGAGAACAACGTCCTTGTGATTAATTACAGTCACTCTCTTCGGGGAAGTCTCTCATTTAAGTCACGCTTAACTTAACCAGCTTCTGTACCATGAAAAATGTAATTTCCCTTCTATTAATAGAGCGGACAGATATTCGTTCAAACTTTTCGGGTTAGGGATTTTTAAACACACCTGGTGGGAAAGGTTCACAGTGTGCGTTAGAGTTTGTTGTTTCTTTTATTTGACATTCTGCAGTTCATCAGGTTAAGCGTTAAATACCGAGGGTGTGTTCCAATATTGCCCTTGTCAACTTCCCCTCTTTCTCTTTCTCTCTCTCTCTCTCTCTCGCTGGTTTTCCCCTTTAGTTGACTTGCACATTTTTATGGCATTTAGTAAGATTTTTTTTTTTTTTTGCTGAGTCAGCATGACTCTAGGTATCCCGAATGCGTGGTCTTTTTTGTGGTCGTAAACAGGGACAATACCATTGTTTATCTATGACATTTGATTGATTGTGTGTTTAGATGTGTGTACAGAGTTTTTACGTTAAATCTAAAGGAAATACTGTGCTTTACTGTTTATTCCATCCCAAATACTAGAATTCGTGTCGGCTTAGAATATCTTGAGGAATATTTTGAGTTCAAAATCACACACTCTGCTAGAGTGCCTGTATTACCCATAATGCACCGCATACATAAGTGGTAAATGTGTTTACAGATGTCAACAATTACATGATTGTTAAGTGAAATTAACAATCCAGACTGTCCAGGACGTACCCCGCTTTGTGCCCTAAGTCTCCTGGGAATAGGCTCCAAGCCCCCGTGACCCTGAACACAGGATAAAGCGGTATAGACGACGAGTGAGAGAGAGAGAGAGAGAGACTTATTCGGGTTCACAGTGTATTCGTATCCAGTGTTCTGAACCAACCACATGTAGACAGTACGTCCTGTTTTTCTAATAGAGTCCCCTACATAGGAACAAAGGGAGTTCCGTTCTGGGAACTCGTTTGTAGTCCAATTTGTTCATAAGTCCAGCAAATATGGTCTAGATACTAAGATACTAACACAATTGGATATACACAGTATATTACAGTATAGCAGTGGCGGCTGGTGCAAAATTTTTTTAACAAAATTGAAATTAAACTTTTAATACTCGCCTGTAAATAGCCATTCATCAGGTGATTACGCATCATTACTACTAGTATACAATAAAGGCCTGACTCGCATCGCATCCAGTCAGCAGCTTTGCTTGCCATAAGAAGTGCTGGAAAGCACCGAGTGTAACCTCGGCCGTGTTCACCTGACCGCTGCTTAATTAGAGGATCAGGTCGATCTGGTCCGAGCTCTTTAAATTATTGTTCTTTCTTCGTCCGATCGCCCTGCGAAGGGGTATTTTAGCAAAGAAATTACAGAAGGTTCTCTCATATTTAGCTGGTTTCCACATCAATCACTATTCAGTACATTAACTAAGAATCTGCTGGCTGTTAACGAGACTCATTAAATATGGTCCAATCACATGAGCCCAAATATTTAAAAACAATATTGATTCGCTAAGAACGAAAGTGGGAGGGTTCAGGATGATTTGAAAAGATCCAATCAGAGCTCAGCCACCAGTCACATGCTTTTCAAAAGTTCACGCGCCTACATAGACACTCGTTTGTCCGGCGACCCACGTACGCGAACACTAATGAATGTAATACAGTTTAGATTGTTTTTTTTTTTATTGTAAATAAATTATATTAAGAAATACAGCGGAATATTGTGACTAAATGACTTTATTACATTATTAAAATAAATAATTATGTTAAATGTAGCTATCTTCTCTGTCTAACTTTAAGGGGGGGGAGGGGGACTTAAAGTCCTTAAATCCCCTTTCAACGTCTGCCATCTTTTCACCTCGCGTCGTTCTCTCAATTATTTTCACTTCGCTCACTATTGTTATTGCATGGCACATTTTAGCAATGTCAGCTTCATTGCTTTCAGACGTCCTGGGCTTCAGTTCAGAAGGCAAAAAAAGTTTCACAAAGTTTTCACAAAGGCCTCCCGTGACAAAATACTTTCCTGTTTCCAGTTTCCAGTTTCGAGTTGCCGCGTTGTGTCTGAGTATTACAAAGTGCTGGCACTGGAGACTCCTTCCATAATTGTCACATTAACGTCTCCACACAGCCTTGTCAAGACATCCAGTCTTGTCCCAAAGTAAACCTGTGATTTCATACTGTCAGTGCTGCTTTGGGGGGAAATTAATCCACACCATCTGAGAGTTTAAAAGTACTTTACATTTCATCACCATAATGGTTTATGATTTATTAGAGACTTTTGTGATGCAGTATCTATATCATCTGTTTTCACTTCATGTGAGAAGGCTGAGCACATGTGTGATTAGTATTAAAATGAAATAAAAACACAGACTCCTGGTTAGCACTAGCTCAGTGTACTAAGAATATTTGCTGTTCTCAGTTCCACGTTTAGTGGCAGGCATTAAGAAAATTTGAAGTATAAAAATGAAAGTGAAAGCCATCGTATCGATATCAAGAAAAAAAACTGCTTAATTAACTTCAAAGGTATTTTTTTAAAGGTGTTGTTGTTCATGACGTCTTCATCATGTAATGGGAAATGTAATGATGTTTATGATGACGTCTGCGCGTGTGTGTGTGTGTGTGTGTGTACAGTACTGTACGCATGTGCCTATTTTTGTCTCTCAAACAGCTTGTTTCGGTGCACACAGCCTGCCAATCTTCAATTAAAACCTGAGTCAGTTGTGGAGTGTGTAGGCGGATGTGGATTTCTTTGAAATTATCCCCCAAAATGATTTCCTTCATTGAAAACAATAAATCTGAACTTAAAAGGAATAGAGGTTTTTGTTGTTGTTGTTTTTTTTTGTTGTTTTTTTTAATGGCATTTAAAAAATCCATTTTGATTAAAAAGTCAAAAGTGTGTATGCAAAACTGAATACGATCATACTCATACTCAGCTTCTGTGTACTGTAAATGTGTCATTTTTATTATTATTATTATTATTATTATTATATAATTATAAATGTGTAATTATTTTTATAATAAAAATTATAATAACTGTAAATGTGTAATTCTTCTTATTCTTCTTATTCTTATTATATAATAACTATAAATGTGTTATTTTTTATTATTATTTTGATATATAATAATAATAATAATAATAATAATAATAATAATAATAATAATACAAATGACACATTTACAGTACACTGAGTATAAGTATGATCGTATTCAGTATTCCATGCGCACTTTTTACTTTAATCAAAAGGCATTTTTTAAATGCCATTTCAAAACCAACAACAAAAACCTCTATTCCTTTGAAGTTTTTTATATATATGAACCGGGCAACAGCAAGGGTCTTCACTCCCTTTATTTCAAAAGTTACAAACTCAAAGTTTCTCAAGGTGATTTAGTCTGTAGCTGTGTCTGGATTTGAAAAGGAAAGATCTTATTGTTTCAAGATTTAAGATTCAAAGAACTTTATTAATCTCAGAGGGAAATTGCTTTGTCTTAGATAAAGTGCTTTCCATTGTAATAATAGAGTAATAAAATAGTAATACATTAAATAAGGGGAATTAGAATAACTTTAAACTTATAACTTAAAGCAAACTTAAAAACAGTAAACAATAAATTCCATATTGCCTGAATTCATATATATTGCACTTACAAGGAACAAAGAGAAAAAGAAGATAATACTGTATATAAGGAAAGAAGGTTTTTTGGAAAAACAATCGCAAATCATTCACCAGCTTCTCTGCTCAAATGATTCACTATATTCCTTTTATTTTACTATTTTACTTCCACGTTCCCAGGTTTTGTGGGTGGACGCTGTATCAGTCATTCCCCTCATGGCTGCTTGTGCTCTGCTGTGTCATTAACACCGTCCTCATTAACTCACATCACCACGGAGCTGCAAACAAGCTCAGGATCCTGCCCTCATCATCTCAGAGTCTCACCACCTGGGGATGGGTGCCGCGAGCCCTTCATTGTTCCCAGTCTCATTAGTGTACTCTGTATATGACGAGGAGAGAAGCTCACGGAGTTCAGTTCCAGCCTGGCGAGTGACGGAGCTTTACAGTGCGTACTGAGCTGATCTGATCTGCTGGCTGCTACAGTATGAGGAGGGGAAGCTATGAAGAAGTTACTGCTGAAATGCAACCGGTGAGTGAGTCATCTGTAGGTCCGATGTGAACATGTGAGCCTACTGATGGAATGATTCTCGTGGATGTGTGATCGTAATCGTAATCGTAATGTTCCTGCCATTTATTAGAAGAAATGATTACAACTTGATATGATTGCAAAATCGCATCATTTAAAGCATAAACAGAAACATTCCGATAATTTACTCTGTGTACGAGTAACCGTATCTCATAAAGTGAAGGCTAAAACTTTAAATCTCTCTCTGATACCTCAGCTGTCCAGAAATACGAAATACAGAAATATCTAAATCAGCCAGATCAGACTGACCCTAATATCAGACGACTGTACAGGACGGGCCATCGCTATCATTTCTGTATGCTTGTTGAGCTTCTTTTCAAAGGTGGCAAATTATTATGTTCCAATAATAACTGTGAATATAATGATAACTCTAGAAGGCTCGGTGGCTTAGTGGTTAAAATTCCTACGTCACACCTCCAGGGTTGAGGGTTTGAATCCTGCCTATGGAGTTTGTATGTTCTCTCCAACTCTCTGTTGCACCCTAATGCTCAAAGCAATTAAACATATTGAGTACTCTTAACTTATTTAATAATTACAATCAGTTCAAATTAATGGACCTTTGATGAGTATTTAGAACTTTTTGGTATTTGTGAGTTTGTAGAAATGACACGTTTCAAGTTAGCTGAACAAATTCGATATTTGAAGTAACTGTAAGTACTTAAGTAACAGTAACTGTCACCTTAAAGTTCCACCAACTTAAAATCTTTCAGACTAGTGATTTTGTGTCTGACGTCATCAGGGCAATAGGGCACCGGTGGCTCAGTGGTTGGTGTTTCGTCTGCCATGTGAAAGGCCCGGGGTTCGATTCCCAACAACTGGTTGAAGTGTCTGTCCCAAGCCCAGATAAAATGGGAGGGTTGCGTCAGGAAGGGCATCTGGTGTAAAACCCGTGCCAAGCTTGCGTACGGACCGGATTGTCTGCTGTGGCGACCCATCGCCGGGAGCAGCCGAAAGTCCAACAACTATTTATTAGATTTGCAACAACTAAAAAAAATATATCATTACTATTAAATAGTATGAGTGAGGCTACTCAATAATGCAAGTAAAGAGCGATTAATACTGTATGAATGAGTACACTCAAAAACTGAAACTTAAAATTGGAAACATCATCACTTAAAAAATTTTGATGTAACTGATTCCATCAAATTTTTTTACATTTTGCCAACTTATTCGGGTTTACAGTGTGGTTTCCTCACTCAAGTCAAAGACATGCAGTGTATGCATTGAAATCGCTTGTAGTGTGTGTGTGTGTGTGTGTGTGTGTGTGTGTGTGTGTGTGTGTGTGTGTGTGTGTGTGTGTGTGTGTGTGTGTGTGTGTGTGTGTGTGTGTGTGTGTGTGTGTATGTGTGTGTATGTGTGTGTGTGTGTATGTGTGTGTGTGTATGTGTGTGTATGTGTGTGTGTGTGTATGTGTGTGTGTATGTGTGTGTG
>JAAGKR010011660.1:4913-18712 GCA_011419295.1 Clarias macrocephalus
CTTTGCCGGAACCCCCCCCCCCCCCCCCCCCCCATGCTATTTCCAGCAGTGTTATGTTAGATTAAGTTGGACACTGTTAGCGTCCTGACGATCCTCTCTTCTCGCTAGGTGTCGCTGGAGAACTGCGTGGAGGTGGGGCGCATCGCTAGCGCGTACAACCTGGCCGAGGTGGACAAATACGTGAACAACTTCATCCTGAAGAACTTCCCGGCGCTCCTCGGGACGGGCGAGTTCGTGAAGCTCCCCGTGGAGAGACTCGCCTTCGCGCTGTCCTCCAACGGTCTGCGGCGCTGCAGCGAGCTGGAGCTGTTCAAAGCGGCGTGCCGCTGGCTGCGGGCGGAGGACGGGCGCATGGAGCACGCGGCGCGGTTGATGCGCAACGTCCGCTTCCCGCTGATGAGCCCGAGCGAGCTCATCAACCACGTGCAGACGGTGGACTTCATGCGCACAGACAACGTGTGCGTCAACCTGCTTCTGGAGGCCAGCAACTACCAGATGATGCCGTACATGCAGCCGGTGATGCAGTCCGAGCGCACGGCAATCCGCTCCGACAGCGCGCACCTGGTGACTCTGGGTGGCGTCCTGCGCCAGCAGCTGGTCGTCAGCAAGGAGCTGCGTCTGTTCGACGAGAAGGCGCACGAGTGGCGGGCGCTGGCGCCGATGGACGCGCCCCGCTACCAGCACGGCATCGCGGTCATCGGCAACTTCCTGTACGTCGTCGGGGGACAGAGCAACTACGACACCAAGGGGAAGACCGCGGTGGACACGGCGTTCCGCTACGACCCGCGCTACAACCGCTGGATGCAGGTGGCCTGCCTGAACGAGAAGAGGACCTTCTTCCATCTGAGCGCGCTCAAGGGCCACCTGTACGCCGTCGGAGGCAGGAACGCCGCCGGGGAGCTCGGTGAGTAAGGGTCGCCCGGAGACTGTGTTGTCTGTTGTCGAATCGCGGCCTCTATGGTAACAGCTTTCAAAAGCACGTTTTCGATCTGGTTAAAATATCCAGTGACACGGAGTTCACCCCGTAATCTATTTTCAGGCATCAGATCCATATCATTTCGCTTCGACCCACAACCGCTCTAGACCCCCCAGAGCTCATCGGTTTGGTCGCCATGGTAACGAGCGGATGTGGAGGTTGTAGTTAGGACGATAAAGCTCCAGAGGAATGTAGGTAACATTGAGGGAGGAATGTCAGGATTTAAAGAGAACACACATGCTCAAGGACACACCCGTGTGTGTGTGTGTAATATACCGGCCCATTCCAAACAGTGCATGTATGTGTATACACACACACACACATATATATATATATATATATATATATATATATATATATATATATATATATACATACACACACACACACACACACAGTGCCACTCCGGTAAAATTACACCACTGTATAAAGAAGACCACAGACCACAGAACGAAGCTAAATAAAGGGTTTGGTGAAGTTCTCCTCAAACCACAGGAAGGGGATTTTTACACACCACCCCACACACACACACACACACACACACACACACACACACACACACACACACACACACACCCTCTCCCTCGCTCTCTCCTCTTCCTGCTCCTCCGAGCCACGTTTCCATAGTCTCTGTTACCATGGCGATGGGAGTCATGCCGGTCAAGTGGATTTTATTGCTTCGAATTAAATTACGTACAATGGCCCCCCCCCTCTTGTTTTTCCAGCTTTATCCGAAATGCTAACGTGACACACACACACACACACACACACACATGATGCAGTCGTAAAAACACACCGTTCACAAGTCCACAGAGGGCTCGTCTTGTTATGGTGCGTGAGGCAACATACACTCGCGGACAGAAGAAAAGTTGCACATAAAGTTTGAATATGCGTCATCAGCGTCAGAAAACCATAATTCAGTCAGTAATGACCCAGAGTCACGTCCAGCAGATCCAGCTGCAGCCAAACCATAGTCTGAGGACTTGTGGTGTGTAGCTCTCGAATAAGCAGCAGCAGCAATGGCAGCACTTTCTGTATGATTTCTCAAATCGATGGCATCGTATTAGTCTGTCTTGTCCTGCCTGTTGTCACTCTTGGCCTTCCAGACCTGGGGGAGATCCTCGGTGGAAGTCAGCGCTGTGTAAGTTCTTGTGTATATGAGCACAAAGACTTGCAGCAGGTCAATATCTCCTTCTGTTTGGGATGGTTCGCTATCACTTTTTTAAGTTGTCTCAAAATTCCTGTTTGTCCAATTTGGGACTGCTGCCGTGAGCCACAGATTTGAGAACGACACAAATATTAATTCTCACAAAATCTGCTGCTTCTGTGTCTTTAGATCCTTTGTGTCAGATGTTTCTCTGGTACACTGAAGTATAATTAGAAGCATTTCAGAAGTGTCGAAGGCTTTTAGAGACAATTACATTAAGTTCATGCAAAGAGTCAATATTTACAGTCTTTTTCAAGACCTATGCAAATCACCCCGTCATGCTGTCAATCAACTTCTCGGCCACGTCCTGACCAATTCTGCGTAATCAATGCTTGGAATTTGAGAGTGTTTGTGTGTCCACACACCTCTTCAGGATCGTCCATATGTTCTCAATGGGATTACGGTCTGGGGAGTTTTCTGTCCACAAGCCAAAAATGACCAGGTTTCCAAAATTTTGCATTTTTTATTATGAGGGTCATTTGGTGCCCGTGGATGAGCCACTTCGTTTCCCCTCCTAGCCCTCCTTCCAAAATGTCCTTGAATTCAATTCAGTGCAAAAATCACTCCATTGACTATAATGGTTGTACTGTCTGTCCTACGTGTTTTACCTCTCAAGTGTTGACGTGGAATAACAGCAAGCTAAACGCCGTTTTGAGTCCAGAATTGAGCAGCATCTGCTCCTTTTAATTCTTTAAATTTGAGCCAGTAAACGGGAGTGAAACTGTCCAAAAACAAATCAATGTCCACTTTTACAGACCACCTAAAATACAAATTATAAATCTTTAAACAGTTTTATATTAACCAAAATATCCATGCACCGTAAAGATGCACAGCAATGCAAAAATTAACATGCTAGCTTTAGCCGCTAAATAGATAAATAAATAAACATACAATGGCGATCTTTATGTAATTAACCACAAATTAATTAAATTAACATCACTATGATATACTGTATATGTAATACAAATTATTCAAACAGCAAACTTTTTCAAACAGCTATTGCTTTCTGAAGGATTGGACCGAAAGAAAGTTTGTGCCAACAGTTTTAGCGCAACTCTTTTCTTAACCGGTGTGTTCAAAGTCCTTTCATTTCAAATAAAAGAATCAACAATTAATTAATTAATTCAGAAGACAGTACAGTGGTTTTCTACAGTGGTCACATTGATTCAATAAAAAATATAAATAAATAAAATACTCTTGATGCATGCAAAATTAAAAAAAAAAAAATCTACAAACCCTAAATCATAACCGAGTCCGGTGTCTTCTGCCTTGTGTAAACCTTAAATAGAGAAGATTGGTGAAACTGTTTGGGAAATGTCATGGGTTGTTTGGGACCTAACCAAAAAAGCAAAACGTATTTCTACATTCATTTTGCACTCTGGCGTCGGGTTACGTTCTCGCATCAATGTGAGTCTCACATCAGCTACAAGTTCTGCTAAGACAACCAGACCAAACCATTGCTGCTCTACACACACACACACACACACACACACACACACACACACACACACACACACACACACACACACACACACACACACACACACACACACACACACACACACACACCAACGGCTTACAAATAAGCTTTTACACTGTACGGCTGAGGAAAACCAGCGCATCTTAATACAGTTTCTCCAAGAATCGTCTCTCGAGTATAAACCTGTTTACGTTACACCTGGCGTACTGCATTTACTGTTACACAAACATGATGCCCACCTTCTGCGTTCTGACCAATCAGAGTCGGTGCTCATTTATAGACTGTTTTATCGACTGGGGAAAACTTCGTAAACTCCTCCGTGCTGAAGATGTTTGAGAGAGAGAGAGAGAGAGAGAGAGAGAGAGAGAGAGAGAGAGAGAGACTAATCAGCAGCGCTATATAAATAAAACACGAGCAGATTTCCGGCTCATTATCTCCCGAACCTGATGTTTAAACATAATTAACAAATGACCTTTAGAGGTAATTAACACATTACCCCACTTTCTGACGAACGGCTCCTGACCATCTGTCCCCGATTAGCGTCCTGACGGAGCGAATTAAAACGCCATCAGTAAATCCCAGGAAAAGTCCGAAGGCAGCAATCTGGGAGGATTTTATACAATTTATTATTTATATCAATTATGATATATTATTTATGCTTTATATTTAATATTCATGTATACATGCATGCAACATGGAACGGCTATTTTAAGACACCAGGTCATTCATGTCTTTCTTTCAGAGGGTGGATGAGGTCATCATTATGGGACAGCGGGAGTGTATTTAAAGAGCTCTGGTCTTTAAGTGCGGCGTGTCGGAGTCTCTGGTGATCAGGACTGAGCTTAATTAAAGAGCTAGTAACCAGCAGTGCCGGCGTGTTACAGATGTGTTCGGATTTATGTTTTATATCAAAGACAGACGATAAATTTATCATCCTTTTAAGGGATAAACGTTTAAATAAAAAAAAATTCCATTTTAAATTATTTAAAAAAATAAATAAATAATAATAAAAAAAAAGCTTTTTAGTCACATGACTCAGTTTTCTTATAATATCTGAGGAAGAAACTGTTTGAACTGAGCGGGGAAACGATAACAGATGGCACCGGGCGCTTCTTATTTGAAGGAGACGTCTCATGTCTTCAACGTCGTGTGACTTGTGCAAGGTGTATAAATTCATCTTCAGCAGCACTTCCATGTTTAAGTTTGGGTTTCGCTGTCCATGGTGCTGAATTTCTGGTCCTGATGTCATGGGACTAATAAAATGGGAAACACATACACACATACAGATACAAACACACACACACACACACACACACACACACACATACAAATACACACACACACACACACACACACACACACACACACACACACACACACTTGGGATGAAACACATTATACTTTTTAAGGTCAGCAAATTGCACCCGTACAAGCCCATCGCTCCATATTCAGCACCGCGATCGCGCCGCTGTCATGGGAAATAAATGAGCGCTTTCTGTTCTGACCAATCGGCATCCAGGATTCAGCCGCGCTCTGCCTCCAGGCTGGTTCTCATCATCCTCTTCATATATCGCGGAAACGTCTTTTGAAATTTCTGCTCAGAAAGTCGTGCAGCTTCACCGAGGGGATCCTCGTCGTTTATTGCTCCTGTATATCTGTCGGCTGATTGAAGTCGTCGTGTCGTTCTTTACTCTCTTTACTGTCTCTGACACACACACCACACACACACACACACACACACACACACACACACACACACACACACACACACACACACACACTTTTTTCTCTTTTCATCCTCTTTCACTCCCACTTTTTCTGCTTTCAATTTAATCTTTCGTTTTTTCTTTACTTTTCCTCTGTCTTTTCATCTTTTTTCGCCCTCTTGTTGTTTGTTTTTCAGGTTCGCTTTAACCTTTATAACTTTAAACTTTGTTACATTTTTCATTTTCTTATTTTTTTTCTTCACATGCATTTTCCTCATGTGTTCATATTTTTCCTTCACTTATTCACCTTTTTGTTTATTTCTCTATTTCTTATAATTCATAATACAACAATAAGAGACACACACACACTCATCCTGTCTGCATGAACTTCCAGATGTTCTCAGTGTTTCAGATCGGGGAGGGGGGGCAGGGGGGGGGGGGGTCACTCGTTACTAAAACCAACGTGAGCCTACGATGTTAATTTCTGGTCTCTCTATTTATTTGTTTGTCTTTTGCTTTTTTCTTTCTCTTTTTCTCATTCTCTTTCTCTTTTTAACGAGTTTTTTTCACTGCAGTCATTTATCCTATAGGTAAAATATACCCAAAAAACAAAAGAAAGAAAGAAACTACTAAACTACATTGTGGGTCGAGCAGACACGGGTGTACACCTCAGCCAGGTTATATACCAACAAAATTGAACAAAAAGGAAATTATAGTGAGGTAGCGCTCACACTCACACTAATAAAATCAAGGGTTTTAATTGATTATCTTTTTTATAAGAAAACAGACAGTTTTACTACCTTTGAGAGAAATTGGTGTTTTTTATTAGAGCTGTTTTACACACACATTGTTTTAAAGACTTTTTTAGTAGATTTATTTATTTATTTATTTATTCCTTATGTTTTAGCAAAAATGCTCCCAATGAATACTAAATAACTGTAAATGAAAGTTTTTTTGTAAACTCTCTTTATGTGTGCAGCGACGGTGGAGTGCTATAACCCCAGGACGAACGAGTGGACGTACGTGGCCAAGATGAACGAGCCGCACTACGGTCACGCAGGAACGGTCTACGGAGGCTACATGTACATTTCAGGTGAGACTCGTACCAAAACCCGACGCGCACAGACAGACGCGCGCACAGACAGACGCGCGCACAGACAGACGCGCGCACAGACAGACGCGCGCACAGACAGACGCGCGCACAGACACACACACACTACAGTAAAGCTGTTGTTTGAGAATGACATCATATAAGCACACACAGATGCCACGCCCACATTAGGCTGAGTCGTAAATATTAACGACATCCAGGAGGATTTAAGGATCCTGTTAACGCCCTGACGTCTGGGGCTCTTGTTCGGTCTGGACGTCTGCCGAGGACCATCTTGAGACACTGACACACAGATGAGCAGGCAGCCAGATTTTGTTTGTGTGTGTGTGTGTGTGTGTGTGTGTGTGTGTGTGTGTGTGTGTGTGTGTGTGTGTGTGTGTGTGTGTGTGTGACTTCTTTATTTAGCCAGGGTGATATTATTATTACTTATTCCCTCCCCCCCCAGTGTGTGGGTGTGACACACACAGGAAGGGAGCAAAATGTGTCAGCTCACTCTTTTTCTCTCTGGCCTGTGTGTGTGTCACTCTCTCTCTCACACACACACCCTCAACACCTGGAGCTGTCAGGTACAGTTCATCTGACAGGGATATATTTAGGATTTGGTTTGTCTTTGCAGCACACACTCGCGCGACACACACACACACACACACACACACACACCATGTATTAATCCTCTCTAGGTATCCATTATTATTTATGCTGTTATTGGATTGCAATATAAATCCTATGTGATGCCCCTGAGGCCTAGTTTATGCACACACACACACACACACACACACACACACACACCAAGAGAGAGACGGAAGGATGAAGGGAACGGAAACAAGCCTGGAGGAGTGAGATGAGAACTGCTGAAGTGAGAGCGAACACTGTGTAGGAGTGTGATGGTGATGTGTGCGCACACACACACACACACACACACACACACACACACACACACGCACACACACACCTGCATGTGAACGCTCGAGCGTGTGATATCCTGTTAACGCAGCTCAATTTAGCATGAAGGTGCTTTCAGAGTGAGAGAGAAAGTGAGCGCAGACAGGAAGTGCATCCAGAAGACAGAATTTGCCAGAACACACACACATACACACACATACACACACATACACACACATACACACACATACACACACATACACACACATACACACACATACACACACACACACACACACATACACACACATACACACACATACACACACATACAAAACTACTTTTTCATCTCCATCTCTCCGATGCAGCCCGAAGCCTGACATGATGCAAAGAAGGAGAAGTAGAAAGAAAGAGGGAGAGAGAAATAAGAACGACAGGGAGGAGGGCGGGGAGGCGGAGCTGCTCGGCCAGCACCCAGATGCCTGATGGGAAAGTTCCGCACTTTATTTTCAGCCCTCCCTGCAGACATGTCCCGTTTTCCTTTTTCCTTTTTTTTTCTTTCCTGTGCAAACTCTCTTTATTTGTCTGTCTTCCTTTGTCTCAGTCAATTTGCAGCTTCATCACACAAGACGGGGATGTCTGATATTTCTCCTGCATTATTTATTATTGTCTTTACACGTCAGATTGTAGAGACAGAGAGAGCGAGAGAGATGTGTGTGTGTGTGTGTGTTGGCTGGCTGTTCGGCTCTCATGCTCTATTAACCTAATGTTCAGCCTGGAGTGTGTAATGGGCGAGCGGCCGCCATCCGCGAGTGAGGGATCCAGCTCAGGTGATTGACTTGGCCATTGCTGAACGTTCCACCTCATTGCCTTAAAAAAACTCGTTCCAGGTCGCCTTCGGAGTACGCTTCGGGTCAATCGTCCAGCTGCGGCATGAAGCACCTTCCAACCTGAAGCGTTTGGCTAAATTTCAAGAAGATAAAACGGTCCTGTAGGCTTCAGGACGCACCGGGCTGCTTTTGTCAGCGGCCTCGTCATCAATAAATATAAAGGAAAACAAGATCCGTTGGCAGCTGTACACACTCGCGCCATATGGTGTTGTGTTAAATTTCCTACTTAATACTTTTCCTCTGGAGTTTTCTCATTCATCTACTTGTTTTCTTTGCTACTTTGGTAAAGAATTGATTGATCGTACCTCTCGGATCGAGAGTTCTTGAGCTGGACGGTTGTCGTGATGAGGTGTTTCTTCAACTAGAAAAGAACTCATCTGTCAGACATGTTCACCATAATCTTCCAAGCCTTTCAGTGTTCCTGAGATCCTGAGCTCAACAATTTGTTCCTTCTTTTCAACAATGTATAAATAGTTGATTTGCACAGGCCTAATGTTTTGACAATTCAGCCTAGTGATGACTTGGCCAGCAGTGACTGAAACATATTCCAACTGCAAATGCCACACCTGATATGAACTCTAGACCCTTGTTGGCTTAATCCTTAGTGGGATACTTCAGTCATGGTTGCTTACTGGTTAGCACTGTTACCTTGTGCCTCCAGCTTTGTTGGTTCCAGTATTGCCTCTGGGCTGAGTGTATAGAGTTTGCATGTTCTAGGGTATATTTTGCCTCATGCCCAAAGTCTCTTTGAGCTGAATTGGCTTCAGATCTGTGATGCTTCACAGGATAAGCAGTATGTATGATTGATGGATTGGTGGTTGGATGGATGGACAGTTGGATAGTTTGAATGAATGGATGGGTGCATGGATGGATTGTTTCCATGGTTGGTTGGATGGATGGTTTCCATGGTTGGTTGGATGGATGGTTTCCATGGTTGGTTGGATGGATGGTTTGGTTGATAGTTGGGTGGGTGGGTGGTTGTATGCTGGGTGGTTGGTGGGTTGGGTGGGTATATGGTGGGTAGGGTGTATGGTTGGTTGGTTGGGTGGGTGGGTGAGCAGTATGCTTATGTGGGTGCGTGGGTTGGATTGGATGGATGGTTTGAATGGTTGGTCGGATGAATGATAATTTGTACTGGTCTTAAGATCTACCTGCCATTTGCCCCGGTCATACAGTAGATGCATAAAGTTGTACCACAGTGCTGTTAAATTCTTGATCCTATTTGGTCAGAATGTATGCGTAATAGATTATTGTTTCTGTAACAACTTGTCAAGCAGACATGATAAATGTTTATACATTCTCTAACACACAGGAGATCTGGGAACTTGATTTGCACAACTATAGAGTGATTTAAAAACAAAAAAGTTATTTTGTCCATGATAATATTTTGTAAATTTTTTATAATTTTTTTTTTTTTTTTTACAGGCGGCATTACACACGACACCTTCCAGAAAGAGCTGATGTGCTTCGACCCGGAGGCGGACCGGTGGACGCAGAAGGCCCCCATGACGACGGTACGCGGGCTGCACTGCATGTGCACGGTGGGCGACCGGCTCTACGTGATCGGCGGCAACCACTTCCGCGGCACCAGCGACTACGACGACGTCCTGAGCTGCGAGTACTACAGCCCGGCGCTGGACATGTGGACGAGCATCGCGGCCATGCTGCGCGGCCAGAGCGACGTGGGCGTGGCCGTGTTCGACAACAAGATTTACGTGGTGGGCGGCTACTCATGGAACAACCGCTGCATGGTGGAGATCGTGCAGAAGTACGACCCGGACAAGGACGAGTGGCATAAAGTGTTCGACCTGCCCGAGTCGCTCGGGGGGATCCGGGCATGCACACTTACCGTGTACCCTCCAGACGAGCTGGCCCTGGCGGGGTCGCCCAGTCGAGAGTCGCCCCTGTCCGCCCCTTGAAAACGGAGGGGGGAGAGATGGAAAGAGAGGGAGAAAGACGCTAAAACACAGACACATGGACGGCTCGAGGGACTCGCAGTTTGCTCGGTTCACATCTCTCCCTCCGTGGGTTCTCTTTACTTTTCCTCTCCCTCTGTCTCTCTCATGTTCTCTTTCTCTCTCCAGGAATAAGAAGACAATGTTTGCACTTCGTTCCCGTCCCACAGTTTTTGTCTGAGAAGCATCTGTGGTGAAGTCCCGCCCCCTAACAAAACCCCCCCCCCTCCCTCCCCCTCGCCCCCGTTCCTACAATCTATGCTGAAGAACCCTTATTCCTTTATCCCTTTATCTTTCACCTTCCTCCTTCTTTATTTTTTTGAGACGGGGAAAGGAAAATTGGGACACCACCTCGGTTGGGCAACCTAATTATATCTTGATGTTTTTTTTTTTTTTTATGTTATGTTATTATTGTTTGTTTTTACTCCTCACCTTATTTGGCAGGAATAATCTCAAAAAAAAAAAAAAAAACAGACTTTGCAATTCAACTTTTCTACCTGACGCCTCTGGAGTTTTCATTATGCTGGTAACGCCGTCCTGTTTATGACCCCGGAGTCCAACACTACAGCACACTACACCCACACAATCCTTTCTACTCTCTCTCTCTCTCTCTCTCTCTCTCTCTCTCTCTTTATTTTATTTTTCATTCTCTTAGTTCTTTCTTATTATTTATTTCTCCATCACTCATTCCTCATGGTTTCTCTCGCTCTTTCATTTTCTGCATGTCCTCCACTTTTTTTTTTTTTTTTTTTCTTTGCATCACATGTAAGCTGTCAGGGGGGGATTCATTGACCTTTGACTTCAGGAAGAGGAAATGGATTTCTACTCAGGGGCTGGCCTGCCCCCCCTCCCCCACACACCCTCCAAAACCCCCAAATCTCCCTAAAATGACATTTCATTACTTTTGTTCCTGCTGTTGTTATGAACCGTTAAAAAAAAAAAAAAAAGAATTGTGTTTTCTAAAGTTTAATAAATCAGATTTTGAACAAACAATGTCGACACGGTAATCAGTGCTGTTGAGTATCCGTACCGTTTCGCTCTTTGTCTGTGTGTGTGAGTTTCTCCAGGTGCGTTCTGACCGTTCAGGGTGACGGCGCGGTCACCAAGGTGACTCCCGCCATCTGTTCCCCCGTGTGTGGGCGGCGGCCTTCGTTAAAGTGCATATGGTCTCTAATCTACAGCACACACTCGGCCAGACCGCGTGGCACACGCCTTATGGTGCCCTCTGGAACTGGGTCACGGACCAGCTGCCTGCGTGTGTCGGGTGTGTGCTGAAGGGTAAGTGTGTATGGAAAGGACGTGCGCGTTCTCCTACACTGTGGTATCGGTGCAGAGGTGTTGGGCTCTTTATTTTAGGAGATAAAATACAAAAGCTATTCGTTTAAACAAATAACGATTCAGTGCCCTTTGAGTCAGTGATTCAGTATCGAAGCACTTGGATTCAGCGCTTCTGTGATTCGATTTCACGTTTATACTATTCGATCGGACAGCGATGAAATTCAACTCCGCTGTGATTTGAATCACATTGATTCTGTTTAGCTCTGAAACTCTTTGAGGCAACGTCCATATGATTCGATTTAGGATTTTATTCAGGATGGATATTTGGTTTAGGGGTCAAGCGTAGCTCAGTGGTTACGGCATTGGACGAGAGTTCGGATGCAAGTTGCTCTGGATTATGCCGTCTTCCAAATATTGTACATGTATGTCATGATCTGACTTTTTGCCAAACTACCATGATTTTGATTCCGCATTGATTTGATTCAGTTAATCACTGATTTGATTCATCAACAGAACAATTGCGTTTAGCATTTCTAAACGATTTGCTTTTAAATTTAAACGATTTGATTCGCTGTTCATGCAATTCGTTTCAGCAACGATAAACTTTGGATTCAGAATATAATTCAATCTGCATTGATCTTTACTTAGTGCAACACTGATTAGATTCAATTTAGTGCTGATTTGTTTCAACAAATTTCTCCAAATTTATTTATTCCATTGAAATGATTCGATTCATCATTGGGACACGGAATAATCCGATTGCACGGAGATGACCCTGGAATCAGCACTAGTTATTTGATTCAGCATCAATATGATTTAAATCAGCATTCATTTAGCTTGTTATGTCTAACTTGGTTCAATTCATTTCTATTGTGATTCAACTCGGCACTGATGGAATTTGTTTCTGATTCATTTTTTTCTTTTTTTCTTTTTTCCGAAACAATTCTTGGCTACTAAATCTTCACAGCCTTATCAACGTTTGAATGAAATTCTAATTCTGACACTCATCTGTTGCAACATGTTTTGGCACCCCTCACCCTCCTTCCACCAATACTGAGTAAACAGCTTGGCAGATGGTCTTTCGTATGCAAACCTGTTCCGGTCACACGTACGTTACAGGATGACCAAAAGTCGGTAAATGTATGTTTATAAAATGAGCTATTGGGTGATTATTACTGTATATCTACAAGGTAGGTACAGTAAGTCCACACATGCTTTTGTGTCTGTGAGATTCCTGGTTATTTTATACCTGGAGGAAAGAATTTTTTTTTTTTTTTTTTTTTTTGTTACAATTTTTTTTCCTCCTGTTCATCTGTTGAATATGTTCCTCTGGGTTGTATTTTTTTTTCTTTCTTTTTGAATATCATCTGTGAAAGGACAGTGTGTGTGGGAGAGTCGAAAAACTGTTTCCTCCAACCGAGGGCCTGATTATGAAACGCTGGAAATGAATGAATGCGTGGCAGTTTACCAGCGGACGCCAGGGTTCTACAGGGTTCTACAGAGTTTAAACCTTGCTGTGTTTTTATTAAACTGCAAACACATCACAAAATTACATTAATGCATTTTTTTTTAATGGATAAGCAAATTGGTTTTGATTTGGTTTTCATACTTCAGAAAGTTCTTTTCTTGCTTTGTTTTTGTTTCTTCAATTTCTTTGTTCCTAAATTTTTTCCTAAAAATTTTTCATATTCTTTGCTGCTGAAAGTTAAAAATATTTTGGGGGTAATAAAGCTGTTCTCGGGATTATTTTGGGATTTTCCAGTAACAAAACGGGGAAAAAAAGACATTATTATTATTATTATTATTATTATTATTATTATTATATACTTAAAGTTTCTGTGTCTGTATCGACTGACTAGATGAATAATATCTGTATTTGAAATAACTTTGGGAATTCAGTCAATTTGATTTTTTTAGGCATGATGACACATGATGGTGCAGTTGAAGTCAGAAATATTTCTCATAGTCCAGAAACTTTAGTAAACAAAGCAAAGTAAAAGTCTGACTGTTATTGTGCCCTTTTAGACAATCATGTTTGAAAAAACATTTAAAAAAATAAATAGAAAATAATGTCTAAAACCCAGAGTCAGGTGAAGCCCTCCAGAACCCCAGAAGGAAAACAGGCAATTACAGGTTGTGATGGACTCTAATTGATTTCAGCTGTCTTGGTCCTCGGTGTGGACGAGGACCTGATGATAAGTCAGTAATTGAATTTTTTTTTTTTTTTGGCCCGAGGCCGCGTTTTTCTGAGCCGCATGATGTGTTTGTAAACAGCTCATTAAAATGGATGTAACGATAATGACGGAGGTTAGGC
>JAAGKR010011661.1:2500-18712 GCA_011419295.1 Clarias macrocephalus
TTCAGACCTTTATCTCCATTTCCATCTACTTCACCTCTCATTTTACTCATTATAACACCTGTCTCACACTATATCTGTCTCTCTCTCTCTTTTACTGTGTCTGTCTGTCTGTCTGTCTGTCTGTCTGTCTGTCACATTCCCTTTCTCTCTACCTATTTGTTAATTTTATCAGTTTGAAGTATTTGTGTGTGTGTGTGTGTGTGTGTGTTCAGAAAAGCTGCTCAGTGTCGGACTGTAAATGTCAGTTTTTGATGTTTCGCCGCGCTGAACCCCGGCGTTGCTCCTCCCACCCCATCAGCCGCCGCATGCCATTCTTTTTTTGGGCAGCCACATCGGGATCGTAACAGCACATTTCACATGGTGTTGTGTTTAAGCTAATCCTCCTCGCTCCGCTCAAACAGGCAGCATAAACACATTTCAGGCTGATTTATGCCCTCGGCACCTCACAGGACGGCTCAGCGCTCGCTCGCTCGCTCGCTCGGGTTCATCCTGAAGTCTGCCAGAGTCGGGTGTGTGTGCAGGTTAACCACCGCATTCTGCTGCTTAACCAAACATGACGACGGATTAGAGGCATGAGCGAGCGCGCTAACTATCACAGAGCACTAAACCCTGCTGGTCCTGTAACTCGGGCTGGAGCTCTGGACGCGTCTCATCAGCAGTGCTGCAGCCATGTGGTGACGTTACACGCACACCAATTATGCTTTATTACGAGCTTTGGTAGACGTCTTGACTCTCGTAGCGATTAGCGCTTAAGTCACGACTGCAGATCAGATGATTATCACACCGCGCCTGTCGGTTTCTGCAGCCCTGGAAAGTCATGTGAGTTTAAAAAGCACTTCATTTTAAAATCTGCAGTAAAACGAGGTCATGTTCATGGTGTGTGAAGAGTAGGGACGAGACTTCTGTCTGCACGCTCTGCTCCTCTCTAACACTAATCACTGACCCAGTGTGTGACCAGCGTTCATCTTCACGCTAAACATCATGGATATAAATATTCTGCATGAAACCTCGTGCTAGAAGTTTCACATGAGTCAACTAAAATCTCACAGCGTATCAGTTCCGTAATCAGTCTTGTGTGTGTATGTGTGTGTGTGTGTGTGTGTGTGTGTGTGTGTGTGTGAGATTCGCCTACGCGCCGACGCCTGCCAGGACTCCCGCCTCAGGACCGCGCCGATGATGGATGGCGTCGTCCCTCATAAACCCGGCTGTAAACACTGTTCTCTCTCCAGCGCGCGCTCATTACGCTGAAATGTTTGTCCTGTCGACGCTCCTCTCACACACTCCACACGAACAGCTCCTTTAAAATCGATCGCGCAGAGCAAATGAGCCGTGGTGTTTGGACGACGCTGGCTGTAGCGGCGGGGATCTATCTGTGCGAGCGAGTGGCGTGATAACTCTCGACTCAAATCATTTATTATTACTGCAGGCGTCACCCTGAGAGCGCGAGCGGCGAGAGCCCGAGGTGAGGCGCGGAGCCGGCCAGCCGTCTGGAGCTCATCTCCTGCAGACGTGTGCGTCAGTGCAGCAGTCTACTGACAGGAGCGTACCTGCGGATCATTCATACAGGACGGCACCTTGTCGCGCAGCGACCTCCCTCCACTGGGGCACATACTTTTGGGAACTTTGATTTAGACATTCTCTCAGATCATTTCCAATAAAAGCTCAGATTACATTTTCTGCTCCAGTGAAGCTACAGCGCGTAGTGTTTCAACGAGAGGCCGATCGGATGCGCAGCTCTACTTACAGGCTGATGTTGTTACAGTGTAACACATCTGGAGTAAAGCATGCTCCGCCCTCTTTCACATACATGAGCTTACAGACGTCCATGATCGGCTAGTGTCACTGTGATTGACACCGGAGTGGAAATATGCCCCTCCCACCCGGACAGCACAGTCCGTTTTCAAGCCCAATAATCTTTCTCACTGTTTCTCACTCTGTAGCATGTTGTGCTGATATGATCGTTTAATATGCTTATTATTATTATTATTATTATTATTATTATTATCCTCCATCTCTGATCATCTTAATAAATAAATAAATAAATAAATAAATAAATGATAAGTGATCATGTTAATCAGGTGCAGGTGTATGATGTGGGCGTGGCTTTAGCGTACGCAGGTGGATGCCAGTTTCACAAAATACTCCGCTCATTATTTCACACACACCCGTGACCTGGACATGTGTATGATATTTGTGATTAAGTCTCCCCCGGTGAGATGGTAAAACTTTATAGGTTTAAAGTATTTTTCCTCTGTAAGATCTCTCCACATCATGTGTAAAGCTGAGAGAGAGAGAGAGAGAGCGAGCGGATGCACATGGTGCGAATGAGCGCGCACTAAAGAGAATGACATCATCTTCTGATCAGAATCCCCCGAGCGTGGGCCGCACCTTTAGCTGGTTAAGATAATTATGGTTCTCCTGGTTGCCATGGCGTAAACAGACCAACACAGAAACGTGTTGGCCCCCCCGCAGCCTCCCCGCAGCCCCTCGCGCTCGTACCGATCTGAGGAACGCGCCGCTCATGTGCGCGTAATCCGCTTTGAAGCCTCACGCAATGTAGATGGTTACCCGATGACCTCGCACCGGCGCTCTTATTAAACCACAAATAACGGCGTGTTTCTTTAGGGACGGGTCCCGATGTTGTTGAACATTACCTCATTAAAATGTGTTTGTAGTTTAAATAGGGATCAGAACGTCACAACAGAGAAACGAAGGTGACGGCGAATGATTATCTCTACGTAATGTAAAGTCTGTAAGGAGACCAGACGCCCGCGCTTCACACGCCCACAGGAACAGAGCGCCACCCCTAATGATCAAACTCCTCCCCTTCTCCAGAGAGCCAGCGTGAAGATGAACAGAGCAGCTCACCTTCTACTTTCACCTGGATTTAAGAAAAAGCAAAAATAAAAACACAACAACTTGCCTTTAACCTTCTGCTGTTTCTGAAACAACGTGGATCTGGACTTATTCACTGTTAATGAACCAATCAAAGCAAATCTTACACATAAATCTCAACACCTAGAGAGAACAACGTCTCACCATCATCATTATCATCATCATCATCATCATCACTCATCGTACTGTACTTTACTCCCAGCTGTTCAGGAACCTTCTCCAGTACACACTCCTCCTCCTCCTCCACCCAAGAGAAGGAACATCGCTCTGCTATGCGCTTCCTTCTTATTAAAATCAGATCACTCGAGTTGTAAAGAAAGAGTCGAGCAGTGTAAGAGCATTAACACACACACACACACACACACACACACACACACACACACACACACACACACACACACATGCTGTGTTAATGATGGCTGTTTGAACCTGTGGAATGTAAAGAGATAAACACATTCATGACTGATTAATACTGAAGTATTCTTCAGCGAAACATCAGAGGAGCGCGCTGAGGGCTGAGGGCCGAGGGCCGAGTGCCGAGGGCCGAGTGCCGAGGGCCGTGAGGTGTAGTGAGCAGGGGCGGTTCAGGACGCGGCGCAGGCCGAGAGCAGCACCAGCGCTTCATGACTAAGTGGAACGCCACTTAAACTCTCGCTTCAGGATGTTTATTGTTTAGAAAGTGCTGAAACGCGTCCAAGTGGAGCACCTGCAGCCCATGTGCACTACATCCGCACTTCCACTCTCGTCATTAAACAGGTGCCGCTGTCGGTCGGCTCAGTCTGAGAAAAGTTAAAGAAGCAGAATGTTTACGCTGGTGTGTTAATGCTGATGTTTACAGCTCGTTATAAGCGGGAGAAGAACAGCGGCGTCTGACACGGGCTGTCAATCGTTACGAACCCAGAGCGGGTCCAGGCGAGGGAGAGAGACTGCTGTCAGAAATCAACATGTGGTGTGTGTGTGTGTGTGAGAGTTACACAGAGAGAGAGAGAGAGAGCGAGAGATCTCATTTGTTTCATAAATGTTTTACGAGTGTTCACTCTTCCTGTAGACACACGCTGTACATTTGTATCTGTTTGGATGGAGCTGTGATGTTGCGGAGTAAGTTAGAGTCTCTTTTTATTCACATTAAAGAAGCGAATAATGCAGCGTTGTTCCCTCAATAGACTTCAGAAAAAAGTCACAGCTCGTCCATGAAACTTAAACTCTTCTGTCCTGAAGATGTCAGAAATCTTAAAGGGACCTATTAGGGAAAAAATATTATTATGTTATTATAAAAGTGTTACGTTTACTGTCTCTGTGCATAAACAAAAAACACGAGACAGAAGAAACAAACAGTGTGACTTTGTATAAGAAGAGCCCCTCCCCTTGACTTCCTGCTCAGCTCCGCCCCATTTCTGCTGAGCTCTGCAGGAGCTCATTTACATAGACACTAAAACGGCTGTTCGGAAGAGGAGTGAAACAAAGGGAGTTTGATGAAGGGGAAAAAATGCAGTTTCACACTGTTACTTTAAAACACACACACACTGTCGGGACGCTCTGAGACCTGAGTTAACTTGTTATAGAAATAATCAAATACAGGACCTTTAAATTGCCCTGGACTGTATGCAATTGGATGGACCCTAAAGTGTGTCTGACGGGATCGCAGTGAGCAGACGGTGCGAGCTGAGATGTGCATCGGATCACACACTCCTGTCTGTTAACATAAAGTAAATAATGTTGGGAAACAATATAAAAGTGTTAGTCATAACATAAGCCACTGCTTAGCCGTCACCCTGCTGCACCCCCCCCCCCCCCCTCCCCACCCACACACACACACACACGCACACACACTCGAGAGAACAGCTGGAGGAATCCATTACGTGCCGTTCCCCGTGAGCGTTCCAGAATCACACGCTGGAGATGTAACAGCGGCGCCGTGCTCTCTGACTCTTTACAGCCTCTCGCAGGAACATTTGTGGCCCGACGCCGAGTGGATCCAATCAAGTCCTAATCGTTCCTTCAAACGACAGCATAGATGCCGGGCTTTGATGCCCGAACGGCGACGGCACGCGGAGCAGCCGAGAGCGGCCCACAAGGAGCGCGGCGACTCCCCACGTCACGCCGTCATTACCTGACACGGCGGCCAATTTAGTCCTGCACTCAGTCCACATCGGGCCTGGAGTCATTTTACACCATAAAGAGTGTTTAACATAACCACCCACGCTGGAGGAGGCGCACTCGCACATGAAAGGAGTTACACTACAAAGGCACTGAGAGAGAGAGAGGAGCGTCGGGAAGAAACAGACCTCCCATACAGAGCCAACACACACACACACACACACACACACACACACACACACACACAGAGCGTAGAAATGTCTGCTTCAGAACAGGGAACATGAAACAGTTAATCATCAGCGTTATTACAGTAATGTTCTGGTTCTGCAATACACGTGTTCTCAGTGTGAAGCAGCCCCCCCCCCCCCCCCCCCCACTCTCGCTCTCTGTCTCCCTGTGCCCCTGCCAATGGTCTGTCACTGCCATGCAGTGTTTGATGTGTGATATCTGTGTGTTTATTGTACCTGTGTGATTGTGGTATCTGTGTGTTTATTGTACCTGTGTGATTGTGGTACCTGTGTGATTGTTGTTTTGTATCTGTGTGATTGTGGTATCTGTGTGATTGTGGTATCTGTGTGATTGTGGTATCTGTGTGATTGTTGTTTTGTATCTGTGTGATTGTGGTATTTGTGTGATTGTGGTATCTGTGTGATTGTGGTATCTGTGTGATTGTTGTTTTGTATCTGTGTGATTGTGGTATTTGTGTGATTGTGGTATCTGTGTGATTGTTGTTTTGTATTTGTGTGATTGTTGTTTTGTATTTGTGTGATTGTGGTATCTGTGTGATTGTTGTTTTGTATTTGTTTGATTGTGGTATCTGTGTGATTGTTGTTTTGTATTTGTGTGATTGTGGTATCTGTGTGATTGTGGTATCTGTGTGATTGTTGTTTTGTATTTGTGTGATTGTTGTTTTGTATTTGTGTGATTGTGGTATCTGTGTGATTGTTGTTTTGTATTTGTTTGATTGTGGTATCTGTGTGATTGTTGTTTTGTATTTGTGTGATTGTGGTATCTGTGTGATTGTGGTATCTGTGTGATTGTTGTTTTGTATTTGTGTGATTGTTGTTTTGTATTTGTGTGATTGTGGTATCTGTGTGATTGTTGTTTTGTATTTGTTTGATTGTGGTATCTGTGTGATTGTTGTTTTGTATTTGTGTGATTGTGGTATCTGTGTGATTGTGGTATCTGTGTGATTGTTGTTTTGTATTTGTGTGATTGTTGTTTTGTATTTGTGTGATTGTGGTATCTGTGTGATTGTTGTTTTGTATTTGTTTGATTGTGGTATCTGTGTGATTGTTGTTTTGTATTTGTGTGATTGTGGTATCTGTGTGATTGTGGTATCTGTGTGATTGTTGTTTTGTATTTGTGTGATTGTTGTTTTGTATTTGTGTGATTGTGGTATCTGTGTGATTGTTGTTTTGTATTTGTTTGATTGTGGTATCTGTGTGATTGTTGTTTTGTATTTGTGTGATTGTGGTATCTGTGTGATTGTGGTATCTGTGTGATTGTTGTTTTGTATTTGTGTGATTGTTGTTTTGTATTTGTGTGATTGTGGTATCTGTGTGATTGTTGTTTTGTATTTGTTTGATTGTGGTATCTGTGTGATTGTTGTTTTGTATTTGTGTGATTGTGGTATCTGTGTGATTGTGGTATCTGTGTGATTGTTGTTTTGTATTTGTGTGATTGTTGTTTTGTATTTGTGTGATTGTGGTATCTGTGTGATTGTTGTTTTGTATTTGTTTGATTGTGGTATCTGTGTGATTGTTGTTTTGTATTTGTGTGATTGTGGTATCTGTGTGATTGTTGTTTTGTATTTGTTTGATTGTGGTATCTGTGTGATTGTTCTGCTGAGACATGAATGATCAGGTGTACTGGTGTTTCTAATAAACTGGCCAGTCAGTGTATATATTATTTGGCTCCATATCACTCTCAGTTGAGGACAAAGGTGACCGGGTTTAAACACCTGTCGGCTGTATGCGCTAATCACACACACTCGCACTGTCTCTGTCATGCTGATCTATACCGTATACTATAGTGCTCCCACTACACCTGTGTGTGTGTGTGTGTGTGTGTGTGTTTTCTGACCTGTCTGTCTCCTCTTTCTCACAGCGTGTGATTGCCATCCCGTTGGTGCCGCGGGAAAAACGTGTAACCAAACCACAGGCCAGTGTCCGTGTAAAGACGGCGTGACGGGTATCACATGCAACCGCTGTGCTAAGGGCTACCAGCAGAGCCGCTCGCCCATCGCCCCCTGCATCAGTACGTCAATCTCTCTCTCTCTGTCTCGGTCTCTCTCACAAACACCACCACAGAATACTAGTGCAGCACACACACACACACACACACACACACACACACACACACACACACACACACACACACACTGACACTGCAAACTGTTCACTAGTACTGAAGAGGCTTCAGAAACAACAGATCATAATTTAACAGGGTCATAATCGTGTATATTTCTGAAACAATGTCTAAAGAAAGTTCACAAATGATAAATATAGATTCAATATGACAAAGATTGTGATTATAAAAGCTTTATAAATAATAAATAATGTTCAAGTTATAGGAAAAAAAAGCAAACAACATGATTTAATTTTATTCACATTCTCTTAATCACACTCAAAGCTCGTAATAATAATAAAATTTATTCTAATAATATTGTAATATTGTACGTATAAATTACATGTCCTGAGCTGTGACTGAATATTAGACAGAATCTTAATAATTCAATACAGAGGTTATGAATGATGACAAAAAACAACTTCATCAGCTTCAGCCCAGGTGGTCTCACCTGAGAAACAGGTTTCATTCCCTTTCTGCCGTTCTTTTAAGATTAAATCTCGCTCCAGGAGACGTGACACCTCTGATGATTTAGACTGATATAAACGTGAGGGCTTCAATTCAACACTTAAACAAATAAATTATCTAGCTGAATTTAACTTCATTCATAAGATTTTATTGGAATAAAAATTTACCATATGATTTTTTCCCCTAGTAAGGATTATCAGAGTGAAGAGGAGGCCGTATGTGATCTTTATACATAATTATGTTTCTATAACCTTGACTAATTACAGGACAAGTCAATAGATGGAAAAGCAAAAAAGATTTATAAAGTTTAATCATACAATTATAGATTTATAATAACTAGAGTAATTACGATTATTAATGATTTATTACTGTACTGTAGTTTAATTTAATGTCACATTGCTGTGTCAATCTCCAATATGCTTCACACACACAGCACAGACTTTTAACACAACCTTCCTTTCTAACAAAATTTTTCTGATGTTTAGTCTTGTCTTTTCATCTCCTTCTCTTTATTTCTGGTGAATGTCTGTGAGTTTACACTTGTATCAGTTATCACATGGGGGAGAGTGTGAGTAATGTTCCTGAGCATGGGAAATGTTTATTCCTGCAGAAGGAGGGTTAAGAGAATCAAGTCTTCTGCAGCAGAAAAAAGTGAGGCATCCCTCAAGTCACAGCTTTAGGCCCGTTCCATTTAGCATTAGTTTTTCAGAAAGAGGAAACGCGCTAGTATTTTAATGTCATAGTCATAACACAACTGCTTGCTTTCTCTGATTAATCTCTGACTTTTGTCTTTTTTATTTTTATTTTTTGAAAACAGAAATTCCTTCTGCACCACTAACGACCACAGCGAGCGTCACAGAGCAGCCAGCAGGTGAGAGACAACATCTCATCACATCTCATCACAGACGAGACTGACCTCTAACAGCAACGTTCACAAACTTTTAACATAAAGTCATGATTATTATCAGCATACTGTGACCTAAAGAATCCCGATCGTAATAACGTCATATCATCCATCACCTTCATCATATCGCCCAGCTGTGTTTATAGACTTAACTGTCTTTTAGTTATTGAGGTTTGGATTATACATGCACATGTTACATAGAATTACTAAAGAATAAATTCTATAGACGATGAAATACGAAACAGATGGCTTGAGAGAACCAGAATTGGTGTGAAAGAGCTCGCTCGACACAGGTGTCACAAAAATGGACCTGAACACCTCTGTAGGCTCGTCACCAGACTCTAACGGAGAATTAAAGAGAATCTGTAATTCTATTCAGTTCAGTTTTATTTGTTTAACAGTTTTAACAATGAACATTCACATAATCCATGAAAGACCGAGCATCCACTTGTAACTTACTGCCAAGGACAAGACGAGCGCGTGTGTGTGATATCTGTGGATCTCTGTAGAGAGAAGAGAATTCTAAAAACAACAATATTTTGTTTATAAGGAACATTTTAGAAACAATTATCAGCGTCTAGTCAGAAACTCCGTCTGAGTCAGAACATCAGTGTCATAGCAGACGTCTGTAACATCCTGTCACACCTCTGTATATAGAACGGAGTAAAGAAATGCAGTAGAGCATCTCAAAGCAAACGAGATGTTTCCACAGGGAGCCACAGAAGTTCTGTAGAGCGTTTTCCACTGGGCGGTTCACGTCAACACGTCGCTAACTACAGTAACGTCAGGATAAATGTAAGTAAGGCTGAAACAAATGAATCTTCACAGCTGCTGAGGAACCCCGACCCCACTGCTGAAGGTTTGGGGCGGGAGGAGCCGTCCTCCATGTTTCTCACACTTTCATGTTCACACTCATCTGGTTCACATTTGTCCAGAATACAGACATGGGAAATGGAGCAGACTTCATCTCACTGCTCACACAGAAAGTAGCAGGAAAAAGCCTGTGAGAAATGTCCACCAGCAGTCGATCGGTGTGTGTGTGTGTGTGTGTGTGTGAGACACTCCGGTGTGTTGTAGAACTGAAGATTAGGACATGTCTGTGTTTAGTAAAAACACGGTAGACAGAACTGGCAGTGTTTTGGGAAAGAGACTCGAGTGTGTGTTGTGTGTTTCGTTAGTGGAGCGTCTGACAGTCTCAGGACGGAGCTGGAGCTCAGAGTGAAGCAGACGCCGCGGATCGGCCCGGTTTTCTTTTCCCCAGCTCTGCTGCGTCTGTCGTCATTAGTGCAGTTAATGAGAGAAGCAGAATTAAGACTCAGCGCTCACTGTGCTGCATAAATCACCATAAATCACAGCCGCATGAATATGGATCTCAGCCGTGCTGTTTCAGGGCCTCCACCCCGCCACGCTTCGTAACGTTTGAATCCGTTAGCCGTGGCCCGGCTCTCTCGCTGCTTTAATCTTCCACTCCGACTCCAATTAATCCGTCCAATCGTCTCGCGGCGTGGAGGCGAAGCCCGCTCGTTTGCTGATTTCATCGTTTTCTCACTCAGCAGCCGTCCCACAAGTGGGACTTGATTCTCCCTCGTTAATCTTTTTCGAGGATCTTCTTCCTCTCTCAGTTCCTCTTGGCTTCCACAGCACACTATATAAGCCAAAAAAAAAAAAACTTCATACATTTTATTTCCAGGCGGACGGTGGAGCTGCGACCAGCCCAGAGGTTCCTGATCACACACATCACATGGTCATGGGGGTTTTCTGGTTTTAGGAAAGAAAAGGAAAAGCAAAACAGTGTTTGTGAGGAATGGAGAGAATGAGTGTGTTTGGGTTTCGTCCTCGTGGAAAAAATGTTTTTGTTGAAGAAACGTTTGTCATTCTCACGGACGGAGAAATGCTGGCGTGCGAGAAACTTCTGCAGCTGTTGGTGGACCATCGCAAGCATCTAATGCTTCACTGACAGATCAGATTGACAGCAGAGCTGCTGGGACACATACACACCACACACACACACACACACACACACACACACACACACACACACACACACACACACACACTCTCTCTCTCTCTCTCTCCTGAGACAACCCCAAACCTCCCTCATTCAATTTTTACAATTCTTTCAGTCTCTCCTCTCACATTCCTCCCTCATGTTTGTTCTGGTTTTCTCCATTTTCACTCATTTTCCCTCTCTCTCTCTCTGTCTCTCTCTCTCTCTCTGTATTTCTCTTTCTGCTAAATGTCGTTCCTCTCCCCCCGTCCGACTCCGGAGCGTTCCGCGGGTTTGTGTTTCTCAGCAGGCGTGATGGAGGCTCCGTGCACGTACCTGTCCTGAGCTGGTTAAACAGCGGAAACACTTCAGCGCTCGTATCTCTCTCCAGACACACGCGGGTCGGAGTGTCTCACTGATCACTTTACACACCATCGATACACAGCTCTAAACACACACACACACACACACACAGACCTGGGAACGTTTCTCTTCATCTCATAAAATCTCTTCATTGTCTCTCTCTCAATAATCTGTTTAATAATGTTCTCTATTTCCTCTAAAGGCGACTCTGTATTCTGTATTAAAAACCTTTCTGTAAATGTAGACGATTTACGCCTGTGTTACGGTGTGTGCGTCACGACGAGTGCGTCACAATGTGCGTGTTACAGGTCCGTGTGTGTTACAGGGTGCGTTACGAGTGCGTCACGATGTGTGTGTGTACAGGTCCGTCGTGTTCTCGTGACTTTTAGTGTTCCTGTGGAGCCCCGCCTTGTCAAATCAAACGCTCTGTCTCTCTCTCACACACACACACACACACACACACACACACACACACACACAGTCGTACACATGTATTTGAGTGGCTCCCATCAAAAAGCCGTGCCCTGAGGACCACCCAGGTTCCCCGCTCTGAGAGCGCATACGTTATCCCATCTCACCTCATGAAGGAGAAGTGTGTGTGAAGAACATGATCTCATCCCAGTGCTGATTACTAACACATGTGCTCCTCTTATCAGGGCATCTCTCGCTCTCTCTCTCTCGCTCTCTCTCTCTCTGTCCACACCCACCTCCTGCAGAGAGGAAGAGAGGAGCATTGTCAGTGCTGGAGCAGGTGTGTGTGTGTGTGTGTGTGTGTGTGTGTGTGTGTGTGTGTGTGTGTGTGTGTGAGAGAGAGAGAGAGAGGGGGAAAGGTGTAGAGAAATAGGGCATGTATTAATTTGTCTTTAGCGCAGAGACACATGGTGAGGTGGAATGCATGGAGAAAACTCTAATAGACAAAACATATTGTGTAGCAAGATCAGTGACTCACAGCTCTCACACACACACACACACACACACACTGACGCCTTGAAAAGCAACAGGCTGATTTCTTTCTCATTTGTGTTTCAGCTTTGAAAAATGAAAAAATCTCAAATAGAATGAGTCAAAATTCATGTCATTATTAATATGTTTATTAGTGTTGGGGATCAGCATCGCCTCCCAGTCGCCTCCCAGTCGCCTCCCAGTCGCCTCCCAGTCGCATCCCAGTCACGTCCCAGTTGTCTCCCAGTCACATCTCCCAGTCACGTCCCAGTCACGTCTCACTGTCGTCTCCCAGTCACGTCCCAGTCACGTCCCAGTTGTCTCCCAGTCACGTCCCAGTCACGTCCCAGTCGTCTCCCAGTCACATCTCCCAGTCACGTCCCAGTTACGTCTCCCAGTTGTCTCCCAGTCACGTCCCAGTCACGTCCCAGTCACGTCTCCCAGTCGTCTCCCAGTCACATCTCCCAGTCACGTCCCAGTTACGTCTCCCAGTCGTCTCCCAGTCACGTCCCAGTCATGTCCCCGTCGCCTCCCAGTCACATCTCCCAGTCACGTCCCAGTCACGTCTCCCAGTCGTCTCCCAGTCACGTCCCAGTCATGTCCCCGTCGCCTCCCAGTCACATCTCCCAGTCACGTCCCAGTCACGTCCCAGTCACGTCCCAGTCACGTCTCCCAGTCGTCTCCCAGTCACGTCCCAGTTTCCTCCCAGTCGCCTCCCAGCCGCTTCCTGATACAATACAATACCTTGATGTGGATTCCATTAACATTTTAATTCCTATAAGTACTGAGATTTAATAAATATAATAAATATTCTGATTCAGTGTTACATTTGAATCTTGTTAGTTTTAAACCTTTAATGAGTAATTAAATGAAGTTCGCTCCTTATCATTAGTTTCCTCACTTATAAACCGAGTGCAGCATTTAAACACTTCCAACTAAGCTCACATACAAGAGTTTAACATGTAACTGATCAGCGTGTATCTTCTGTCCTCCGCCGTTATTATCATCTCTAAACAAACTGATAAATAAATGTCTGCGTCCACACGGGACAAGGCCACGTCCACCTGCAGGATTAGAGACGAGCGCTGATGTCTGACCTCCTCAGACGCCGCCAGACTCAAAACTCATCACGGCTCCTAACCCGTGTGTGAGGGTCGCGTAATACACATGGTCCGGGAGTAATTACTGCTTGTGCTGTTTTGAGACTGGTGTGTGTGTGTGTGTGTGTGTGTGTGTGTGTGTGTGTGTGTGTGTGTAATGAGTGTGTTTGAGACTAATGGAGTACTAATGGAAAGAGAGAAACTCGTACAGTGTAAAGTGTAAATCTCTCCAAACACACATTACTGCACTGAGTAACAACTTAAGATGTCAGTAGACCAGTGTGTGAGTGTGTGAGTGTGTGTGTGTGTGTGTGTGTGTGTGTGTGTGTGTGTGTGGGTGTGTGTGTGAGGTGTAGTGATCAGTGTGTTCCGTCTCCGGAGAGAGAGCCGTGAGCCTGGGCACTCGATCACACACCTCGCCTTGCCTTCTCTTTCATCTCTGGTCTCTATTGGAAGTTCTTCTCCACTTCCTCCTCTTCACCTGCATTTTCTCCTTTCTGTTTTATTATTGTTGTTTGTTTTTTGTTAAGTTGAAGTCCTCTGCGCTCAGTTACAGTTTGTTGTTTTTCCTGTTGAGGGCTCGGTATGAGACACGTCTGAAACCGTCTGAAACCAACTCTATAAACAGTTTATCTCTGAGGGTCGTGTGTGTAACACACACCTCCACACACCGGCCGCTCTGTCTGTCTGCTGTCTGCTTCCATTTGTTTCCTCACTATAACAACAGCTGGAAGTAAAGTCAACAAACCTTTGGTGTGTGTGTGTGTGAAGATGATAAATGATGATAAAACAAGATCACAGTGATCACGGAGCCACACTCACTATACCAGACGAGTAAAGAGATGATGAGATTTACAATGACACGAGTAACGTTGTCTTGTTTCTCTCATCTCTGTCTCTAACTGGCGACGCGGCTGCAGCTGATCCCGAGGTCTTGGAGCGGAGGTTGAGGTCCGACACCGCAGCGGTCAAACCTGCTGTAAAAGCAAAGAGGAGTTTGATTCAGAAATAAGAATGTTGTATATGGGAGTGAGGATCTGTTGGACACTCGACGTCTCTGTCTGTGGTTCCTGTAACGCTGATCCAGTGAAACTGCACCTGATGTTTGGACGTGCAGTGAGAGACGCCTGTCCACTCTCCGCTCTTAAAGCAGTGCAGGCCTGAGAAGAGACGCGGCGGCCGAGGTTGGAAGCGCTCCAGCTCTGGGTTTACAGCGTGCTCTCCAGCGGGAGTCCGGGGCTGCGGCTATAATCAAATTACACGCTTTATTTGCAGCAATTTGTTTCTCAATCAGTCTCATTGTGCGTGGAGAAAGCAACCCCCCCACCCCCCCACCCCGTCACAGACCTCAGATCAGCGCTCACGCTCAACACAATGCTCACACACACACACCCGGGGTCCAGTCTCAGCTCTTTTACGCTTGGCTCTTCACTCGTCCATGGCTGTCCACAGAGGAGAAGTGATGTGAGATAGGAGACGTGGAGACAGACGCACTCTCTTCTCCTCCACTGTCCACGCTGTGAAGCTCATACTGTATTATTCTGAGACTGAAATAAAGCCGTGACGTGTGTGTGTGTATGTGTGTGTGTGTGTGTGTGATTCTCTGCGCATATTTCTGAAAGCTTGGTGAAATCTTAAATAATGGGGTTTGATAGATTATCTAAAGGCGTGAAGAATCTGGGCCGCGAGTGTGTGCTGAATCACACGGCCTCGTTCTCGCTCTCTCATTCCTCTCGTGTCAAACAAGAGCTACGTCCATGATTTAACACCCCTCCGTCTCTCTCCCTCTCCCTCCTTCTCTCTCTGTCTCTCTCTGTCTCTCTCTCTGTCTCTCTCTCTGTGTATCTCTCTCTCTCTGTCTCTCTCTCTCCCTCTCTGTGTCTCTCTTTCTCCCTCTCTCCTCCTCTCTCTCCCTCTCCCTCCCTCTCTGTATGTCTCTCTTTCTGTTTTTTCCTCGTTCTGCCTCGCTGCCAGCGGGACTTGACTCAATCCCAAAAGCTCTTCAGCCTTTCCTTTCGTTCAAAAGGAGGCGAGAAAAACATCCATCAAGGCAACACCTCCTTGTGTGAGCCGGAGCTAACCCCACTTCCCCTAACTCGAGAGGCAGCACAATCGCTACATTTGTCCAGTCGGCGGGGGACTCCGAGCGCTTCAATGGGAATCTCCGGGCGCTCTTTGCATCCCAGCGGGCCCGGCTAGTGAGAAATTGAGGGCTATCAAAGGAAAGTATCACGACGCCATTAAACAGGGTTATGGGAAAACAAAAGCTGCTCTCTCTCGCTAACGTCCATTGAGATGGAAATGAGGCTGCCACGGTGCGCGCGCTCTTCACTTTCACCGAGTTTGTCGTTTCGTCACATTTCCAACGTCCCACAGTCACGTCTCTGCTGAACAGTTGCGTTTTCTTTTTCTTTTTTTTTGGATACTCCCGCCTCCCACGTATGACCACTGCACTAGAACTACGTCTCTTTTCTCTTCCAGATTTTTTTCTCACCCCTCCGTTGTCCGGGAAACTTCCTTTCAGTCCGGGAGAAAAGGGTCTCGAAAAGAAAGTGAAAAGCAGGCACGGAGTGAGGGTCGGCCCGAAACAATGAAGTTTGTTCATATTCAGGAGAGCTGAAAGGAATCTTCAAACCCCCCCCCCCCCCAACCCACCCACCCACTACCCTTCCTCAGCCTACGTACCACCACCGCCATCATCATCACCATCATCAACATCATCACCGCTGCCACCAACACCGCTCCACTCGCTTCCTAAAACTGAGAGCGTGTCCATGTGTGGGCTGGACGCAGAAATGTCCCAGAAATGTCCCATTCAGTGCTGTAAATAGTTTCTTAAGATTTTTTGGACATCTCTCTCTCTCTCTGTCTCTCTCTCTCTCTCTCTCTCCCTCTGTCTCTCTCTGTCTCTCTCTCTCTCTCTCTGTCTCTCTGTCTGTCTCTCTCTCTCTCTCTCCCTCTGTCTCTCTCTCTCTCTCTCTCTCTCTCTCTCTCTCTCTCTCTGTCTCTCTCTCTGTCTCTCTCTCTCTCTCTCCCTCTGTCTCTCTCTGTCTCTCTCTCTCTCTCTCTCTCTCCCTCTCTCTGTCTCTCTCTCTGTCTCTCCCTCT
>JAAGKR010011662.1:2500-17500 GCA_011419295.1 Clarias macrocephalus
AAACTCCGGGACAGAATAAAGCACACAACAGAGACGACAAGAAGAACGAGATCCGAGCTGCGAATGCGCGGCGTACATGCTGTGTCTATACTGATCTAATGAACCTGATTTTCTGCTCGATAAGGTTTATCTCGGAGGCGCCCTAACCCACTTTCCCGGCGCACCGTTGTTGTCGACGTGGATATCACGGAGGTGAGGAGGACGGATTAGACGGAGCAGAAAAACACACAAATCGTTAGGCAGTGGGTGTGAATATTTATGAGACGAGGCTGACCGCCTCGGGCGTCAGTGTGAATATTTATGAGTGAAGTATTTGTGTGCTTCAGAAGACACTGATTAATGTGAAACGGTACCTGGCAAGCTTACAAAAATGATTCTAATGATTGATTATGGATGATAGATACACGCTGGATTTTTCTTCCCAATAAGGACAGATGGAGCAGCTCCAACTCCATTAGCTTTTAGATGCCCCAGAATGAGCAAATTAAATCCAGAACTTCAGCCTGATTAACCCATCTCATATTACACGGCTCGTCTGGACTGAAAATGGTCAAGACGGCACACACTTTTACATACGGTACATTCTTCGGTCGTCACACTCCGTCAGTGCGTAGATATCAAACGCTCAGCCATTTGTTTGGAGCATGTTGGGAGACGCAGTCTGTCTCCGTCAGAGGAAGAGAAACTTGTTGTAACCTTCGGCTCAGCTCAGGAAGCATGATGAAATACAACACCTGCATGAGGATCAGAGAGCGAACTCTGGAGGCTGGAGATCAGAGAGCTGCTTTTTATTCTGAGCATGAGGGGACACAGGCAGAGAGGAATAAAAAAAATTAAATAAATCTGCACTTTCCAAAAAAAAAAAAGCCGATCCTAAAATGAATTTTGGAAATAATGACCCAATAAGAACGAGGATTACGGCATGAAATATATCAAGTGTAATCATTTATTCATGTCTGAAACTTGAAGGAGGATTTTATAATCAACATTTTTTTAAGCATACTTAGTGTCTACTTCTACTTATCGCAGCATGAAATTTTAATCAGCTTGCACACACACACACACACACACACACACACACACACACTCAAGTGTGTGAGCTCTAAGTTTGGCCTATGAACGCTGAGCTGCTTCCAACTGTCATACAAATATTAACTAACAATAGACAATTATTCAACAGCAGTCAACACACTAATTCTGATCATTATTAATTTAGTGATTACGAAGTTAAATTCAGTTCAATTGTGTCAACTAAACAAACAAACAATACAAAAATGAGCCATAAACCCACCTATTTTTGGGGGTTCCCCTTGTGCTAGTCAGAGCATAACTCCACAAGACCTGCGGGGGTTGCTGTGGTGTCTGGCACCAGTGCGTTTGGGTGCTGTGGACTGTTGGGGTGGGGGCTTTGTGGATGGATGAGACTTGTTTGTCCGGTCCGGCCCATAGGTGCTGGCCTGGTATCTGGGGAGTTTGGAGACCGGACCTTGGGCTGTTTGCCTGCTGGGCCCGGTGAGTGTGGTGAGCCGTGGTGCACTGGGTGTTCTGGTGCCTTTCTCTCAGTCGGCATTCATTTGTACTGCTTTGGCTGTTCTGTGGGATCGGCCCAGATGCGCGGACCTTGTACGGTAAATTCTGCCATGTTCAAAAAAACAGTTGATGATTTAAGTTTGTGACATGACGCAACAATACTCAGGCAGGCTGTGGCATTTAAACCATCCTTAATTGGTACTATGGGGCCTAAAGTGTGTCAAGAATATCTCCCCCACACCATTTCACCATCACCACCAGCCTGAACCATTGATACAAGGCAGGATGGATCCATGGTTTCATATTGTTTATGGCGAATTCCCAATGATTTGCATGTTGCAGAAGATATCGAGACTTATCAGACCTCCAATATTCCAATATTTTATTGTCCAATTTTGGTCAGCACATGGCACCTGTATGCTTTGTTTCCTGATCTTAGCTGACATGAGCAGCTTCTGGTGTGGGCTCCTGCTGCTGTAGCACATCTGCATCAAGGTTTGATGTGTTGTGTGTTCAGCGATGATCTTCAGCAGACCTCTGTTGTAACAAGATGTTATTTGAGTTCCGGTTGCCTTTTGAAACAGTCTGGCTGTTCTCATCTGACCTCTGGCATCAGAGAACTGCCCCCACAGGAGATTTCCTCTTTTCACACCATTCTCTGTAAACCCAAGAGATTGTTGTGTTTGAAAATAATAGTAGTTTAATAGCAGTTTGTGTAATACTCAGACCAACCCATCCATTACAAAAACAACCATTCTACACTCAAAGTCACTTAAATCACCTTCCTTCCCCATTCTGATTCTCAGTTTGAACTGCACCATATCATCTTGACCACATGTATACACACATAAATGCACAGAGTTGATGCCATTTGATTGGCTGATTGTATAGTTGGCCAGTTGCACAGGTGTACGTACTGTACATCACAGTTTCTAACCTTCTTGCTCAATTCTAACTTTAAAAAAGTGCTTTAAAGTTTCATTGATTTACTGAAATACTATTAGTTAAAGCAAACTTTAATTTGCATTTCAGTTTTGTTACACAACTAACGAAAAAGTGTAATAATTAATGATATTGTCCTTAAGTAAATATTTAGTGTATGTAACACAGATGGAAGAAGGTTCCAGTTTCAGGGCTTTATAACAGTCAGACTTGAAGCCACATCTTTCTGATCTTCATGACATGAATACAAACTATAAACAGATAAAAAGTGTAATATTTTTAATGCATACTACATATTTATCAATGTGAAGTTGCTGTGATATAAAAGAAATCAAACACTTTAGGGAAAATAAGTAAGTCCTGTCTTGTGTTTATCTCATGAATATTGGAATTCCATTGTATTATACACTCACCTAAAGGATTATTAGGGACACCTGTTCAATTTCTCAATAATGCAATTATCTAATCAACCAATCACCTGGCAGTTGCTTCAGTGCATTTAGGGGTGTGGTCCTGGTCAAGACAATCTCCTGAACTCCAAACTGAATGTCAGAATGGGAAAGAAAGGTGATTTAAGCCATTTTGAGTGTGGCATAGTTGTTGGTGCCAGACGGGCCGGTCTGAGTATTTCACAATCTGCTCAGTTACTGGGATTTTCACGCGCAACCATTTCTAGGGTTTACAAAGACTGTTGTGAAAAGGGAAAAACATCCAGTATGCGGCAGTCCTGTGGGCGAAAACGCCTTGTTGATGCTAGAGGTCAGAGGAGGATGGGCCGAGTGATTCAAGCTGATAGAAGAGCAACTTTGACTGAAATAACCACTCGTTACAACCGAGGTCTGCAGCAAAGCATTTGTTGAGGCCGATGTGCTACAACAGCAGAAGACCCCACCGGGTTCCACTCATCTCCACTACAAATAGGAAAAAGAGGCTCGAGCTCACCAAAATTGGACAGTTGAAGACTGGAAAAATGTTGCCTGGTCTGATGAGTCTCGATTTCTGTTGAGACATTCAAATGGTAGAGTCAGAATTTGGCGTAAACAGAATGAGAACATGGATCCATCATGCCTTGTTACCACTGTGCAGGCTGGTGGTGGTGGTGGTGTAATGGTGTGGGGGATCTTTTATTGGCACACTTTAGTCCCCTTCGTGCCAACTGGGCATCGTTTAAATGCCACGGTCTACCTGAGCATTGTTTCTGACCATGTCCATCCCTTTATGACCACCATGTGCCCATCCTCTGATGGCTACTTCCAGCAGGATAATGCACCATGTCACAAAGCTCCAATCATTTCAAACTGGTTTCTTGAACATGACAATGAGTCACTGTACTAAAATGGCCCCCACAGTCACCAGATCTCAACCCAATAGAGCATCTTTGGGATGTGGTGGAACGGGAGCTTCGTGCCCTGGATGTGCATCCCATGAATCTCCATCAACTGCAAGATGCTCTACTATCAATATGGACCAACGTTTCTAAAGAAAGCTTTCAGCACCTTGTTGAATCAATGCCACGTAGAATTAAGGCAGTTCTGAAGGCGAAAGGGGGTCAAACACCGTATTAGTGTGGTGGTCCGAATAATCCTTTAGGTGAGTGTAAATGAAACCATAAATGTACAGAGAGTACAGTATATACAGTAATAAGGCTTTGTGTGTACAGATGCTTACATTTACACTTAGACTATTACATAAACACTGTTAAACACAATCTTCTCTTAATAATGCAGTACTATAATTGTGTGTGTGTGTGTGTGTGTGTGTGTGTGTGTGTGTGTGTGTGTGTGTGCGAATGCTAGATCAGCTGCTGTGGGTCAGTGTGTTTCCTTGTTTGCTTTGCTGATTCAGATGCGCTTCCTCACGACTTCTGAAAATCGCACATCAGCTGTTTTACACATTCGCTGTTTCTGCACCGTCCGATTAAACCGTCTGGAAAATGTGGTGTGATAGCACTATCTTTATTTACACACCAGTGCTGTTAAACCCTGCATTGTGATTGGTCAGAAGGTGTTGATTAATTCTCCATAGCAACAGCTCGTCCAACAAGACATGTATAGTAGATAAGCTGCTAAAAAATACAGAGATGTTATATGTATCATGGATATGGTACAGTTCCCCTGTAATTTAGGTATTCATGTTGGAAGGAGTCTCCAGTGTCAGTACTATTTAGTCAGAAGTGAAGCTGTAGCGAAGGACAGGGTGTTTACACTTTGTAGTTTCTCATTTACATGACAAGCTGCGATTTATTAAAAGCTTGAAATTGAGTATACACGATTCTAGTTGACAAACACTTTCTTAAAAAAAAAAAAAAGTCAAACAAACCCATGGTCCAGTTCAGACTGGCTTTTAAGCAGTGCTCATTTGCATGCTAATTGTGGAACACTGCGCGTCGTGCATTAGCCTCTCTTCAATAGAGCGGGGCTAATAACCACGAGCAGCTCTGCTGAGTTTAATATCTAGGATTATATGAGTCATTTCCAGAATCTCTTTCACTGACTCATTAAATTCTTTCTGCTGCATCACAGGTTTTAAATCCGAATGTGCTCATGAGTAGCCCAAGGTCTTTATGTACAATGCTGGTAAAGCAGTTCAGCCTGACCTAACGCTACACACCGTGTCCTCTTATTTAGCGCTATTATTTTTAGTAAAACACTTAGACAGGATGCGGCAGTCATGCTGAGCTTTTTATCAAACCTCTGGAAAAAAAAAGGGAATTAGACCTTCACATAAAGCTTAGCTGTACGGTTTGACCTGCCACCAGCAATCTGCCAATCCAAACACACACCTAGATTAGACCTGATCCATGGGAATTAAGAGCTTTCTAGAAATCTCTTTCTATTCTTTCAAGATAATATCAGCATCAAAGACAAACAGAAATTAAAACTGAGGAAAGTGGGGTTTGCTCTTTTCTATCCCTAGAGATGGACAAGCAAAGCCGTCAATGCTGAACATAACCACAACTTGTAGCAATCGCTGCAGGGGTGAATAATTCTCAAACAACATAAAATACAGAGCTTGAGTTATGTAGCTTTAATTAGCGGTCATATGTTAAGAATTTAATTTATAAGAACGTCAGGAACATCTTGCTAACATGATTGAGATCTTCTTGATATACATGGAATAAAAGGACTCTACACAGAGTGCTAACAGTTGCGGCCATGTTTGTCTTTTATGTTACGTATAGGACATTCATTTGATTTATTTTAAGTAAGCGCTTATTTCTGGAATATTCATGCAAGTGTGTGGCAGGAATACACCATCAATGTAAAGCCAGTCCATTTCAGAGCACCACAATCCCCGGACTTAATGCAACCCTGACCAGAATGTACAATGACTAGCCAATGTGATTAACGCTTATTCTCTTAGCCGCTCATTCTCTATAGCTCTTATCATGTACATTGTCACAGCAAGTCTGAAGCCTACACCAGGGGTCTCAGGCATATTGCAGAGTACATTCTGGACAGGATGCCAATACACACACTCACATTCTCACACAGACACCAGGCAATTTTGGAAAATGCTAATTAGCCTATTCTGGCTATCTTTGATCTGTGGAACGAAACTGGAGTACCCGGAGGAAATCAATGCAAACTCCATGGGACCCATTTTTGACAAAAAAAAAAATACAGGGGACCATGCACAGTGCCTAGACTAGAGGTAAGGCTGGGGTGGACATATATAATTACATACGTTTTTTTTTTTTTTTTTTTTAGTTGCAAATCCGGCATTTGGTGTCATGTATGCAATCAAACAGGCTGTTGTGTGTGTTTTTGTTATCGAGTTTGACTGGTGGGTAAAACTGTGATATCATCTACGAAACTGTGGTACAGTAGATAATATTGTGTTTCTCAAAGCTGAAGCCTAGGGGACATGACAAGTATAATGAGAAAAGGACAGGGCCCAAGATTAAGCCTTGGGGGATACCACCATTCTAGTAAACCTTTTTTTTTTTTTTTTTTTTTTTTTAGTAGAATAGTAGAAAACCTGGGAGAAGACAGCTTTTTCCACAATCTTGGAAATAAATGGGAGTTTGGAGACAGGCCCTTAATTAATGAGTTCTTTGGGGTTTAAGCAGGGTTTCTTTAATAAGGGTTGCACAATTACATGTTTAACACTGGAAAGGACTCTTTGATAGTGCCGTATTAATTATGGGCAAAATAATGGGGCATAATATGTTTAAAAAATTGTCTTTTCTTTAAAAACACTTCATGGTATAACAACGAAAGGACAATTTATGGGGTTCATCTGAGCACCCACCTCAGCCAGCTGAGAAGACAACACTGGCCAAATCTGCTTAAGGCAGCTAACAGGACATGAGAGACATTAGTCTCTGAGGGATCAGTGTCTGGCGTGGCATGAGTATCTTTTATTGGCAATTTTGTGAACAACAATTTTCTGAAACTTCTCCCAGGTTTCCATATAAGTAACAGTAAAGGATTTATGATAGCATTTATTATTGTTGAACAATATCTTAGATCTGTGAACAAGTTTATTAATTAGCATTCAGCATAATGTGCTACCTTAGCTGTCTTGATCGATCTTTGATAAAATGTTAAACAATCTCATAAGATTTCCTATGAGACCTGGATTCCATTCGCGCTCTGCTTTCCAGAAACCACGTCCAGCAAAGAGGGAAGAATCATATAGCCAGGGGGAACTACAGTACTAGATTTAGATATTTTAAATCTCAAAAGAGCAAAAGAGTCCAAGATTTGTTAGGAGGATGAGTTGAAAAGTGTAACAAGCTCCTCAGTGTTGCAACTGGACGTCTACAGTAGATCATGTGGTCCTGTAGGTGAGTGGACATTGAGTGACAGTGTGGGACAAGGAAGTCATGTAATGTTGGGAAATAAAGGGAACAACATAATGTCGAGTGCAAAAAAAAAAAAAAAGTTCAGAAATTAGAAATACTATCAGTATACTTAAAGTTTAAAACAGAGAGACCAGACGATGGCACAAGATCTCACCCTTCTGATGGGTGGAGGCCGATACTGATTACATGAGATTAAGAGTCCATAAGAGCGAAGAATTCAGTGACCAGAGATTCTCAAGGACAGCAGATGTGAATATTTAAATACCTTCAGGTTTCAGGGCAAGAGGCCATAAATGATCAGAAAATTTAACTGAATAAAGTTAGTATTAGTTTTAGGCAGTGTGCACAGTATAGTGCACGCAGGACACCCCAAAGTATCCACAGGCAAAGATCTATATTCTTTCTTTAATAAACAGTGTCCATCTGATCTCCATTACACGTAGTTCTCAGTGAGTTGAAGAAGCTGCAGGAAGGAGGACTGACATTTCTCAAAGAGTCCGGTGTTGGCTGAGGGACCGGTACAAAATTCAACCGACAAATATTAGCGGCGTTTGCGGCCTTGCACAGAACCTTTGCTTTGGAAGCGAAGTGGGAAATTGAGGTGAAATATGTGTAGACCAGTGTGTAGACCAGTGTGTAGATGCCCATCAGAGAGCCAGAGAGAGGAGATTTGATTCAGTCAAGCCCACCAGCAGATCATGATTATAACGACAGAGCAGACATGATCTGAACTCGGCACAAAACAATGTTAACACAGTGTTTGAAAACTCCACAAGTTCTTTTTAACGAGGTCGACCAAAGAGTAAAAGAAACCCATGGTCATTTTGGGAGATATAAACTTCCTGTGTGAATAATCCACAAGAAGAAGAACGATAAAAATAACAATTGCAGTAATCTAGGATAGAGTTATGAACTGATCAAGATGCGTTTGTCCTGAGCCGGGTAGTCAGTGATGTCAGAGGGATACAGAGAGGGCTGGTGAAGAGCTAGCATTGCTGTTGAATCTGCAATATATATATATATTAAATCAAGAGTAATCAAGAAACAGAAAGGACAACAGTAGTTCATACAAGTTCCACAACAGAGCAGTGGCAGACAGACATGCCAGCGCACAGTCTCGCAGGAACGAAACCCGTAAACGAGGGTGTGTGTCTGCTGTGTGTCGTCAGGGAGTCCGAAACTCCTATTAGGCAAAATTCACTTTTAGACATCCGTTATGACTCTCCAGTGTGTGTGTGTGTGTGTGTGTGTGTGTCTTTTTTCCATTGTGGTTTTGGCCCAGGGTTATTAGATATACCCCTTAATGTGAGCTCATATAAGAAGAGCCCCTCCCCCGGCCCCCTTGTTGCTCGGCCCTGCTGTATGGATTGAAAGGTGGGAGTATGAGGATTGAAAGATGCATTATCTGAAGGGTATTTCAGGTTTGGCAACACACACACACACACACACACACACACACACACACACACACACACACACACACACACACTTGTTCACAAGAAATAGTCAAATCCCTCTGTGTGCCTCCTGGCTTTATTCAGATTATTTAACTCATGGCACAAAACACAGGACCTTTAATTTTGGGTTTGTGTGTGTTCGTGTCTGACAGATTTGTTGGCTCTGCTCTTGACGCAGCAGCAGCATCCATCTATTTGGATTTGTTGTATTTATTTTATTTGAAATTTAAAGAACCGGGGAAAACAGGTTGTGGCTCAGCGTCTCACAGCAGGACTTGATTTATTACTGCGGGAGTTGTGCATTTCCTGGAAATGAGTACGTTCCCTTTTCTTTAGTCACTCTGATCTCTCTGAACATCCAACAGTCTGTGTGTTTTTATGCGTGTGCATGTGCACGTGTGTTTGTGTCTATGTGTGTGTGTGTGTTTAAAAGATTTTGTTACCTTTGGTCCAGGGCTGCATAATACTGATAAACAAAAATATGATATTTTGCGATTATAGTGATGCATAATGCGCTTGTGTTATTAAATGCAAGCTGTGGATTCGCATCACGTCTTTGGCATTATCGTTAAAACGAATCTGTCGTTAGCCTCACATACAAAGGCAGGTTTTGATCCAAACACCTCGACTGAACCCGATTCCCGTGCCGTGTTATCGCATCGGGCTTATTTGCATATTACAGACTTCTAGCTATCGCAAGCGATTAACAAACGATTGATAATGCGGCCCTTTGTTGCTCCAATTAGATTTAATCTCCTTCCTATTATCTCTAGGCATTATTTAAATCATTTGCTCGCACTAAACGTATACATTGAAACTCCAGTCACAGCCGCCTTGTTTCCGTCGTAATGATTTCCTCTCTCTCTCTCTACCTGTCTCTCGTCTGCTTAATAATCCCTAATTCACCAAGAAAGAGAAAAAACTTCACCTTTATTAACCTTTCCGCTCTCATGATCTTCATGATGTGTAATTACCTTTCAGACCCGCTCTACAGTTCACTGACATTTTTTCCTCAACGAGTTTGAACTTTTGGCATCACCCAGAAACCAGCGGACAGATTCCTGACCCTGGAGTCATGAGTTTCTGGTGAACGCGTGTCGAACTTTTTCCGAGAAACCGAACCGACTTTTTTTGAGTTTTAGCAGGGCGATATGCACCGAATTGTAATTAGCTCTGAATGATGGAAAGCTCAGGATTACGGCGTGTAATGTGTTATCAGGATGTCGATGTCCTTATGCTAGATTTTTATAAACTGCATACGGTATCAGTCACGAGTTTTGGACTATTTCAATTCGATCAGTCCGTTGTTATCTTAAGGCTCGGCGATCGGACCTCGAACGGTTCTTGCAAGAACAGTATTGTGTCGTGAGAATGTGCAAAACCCATAAAGCACCATGATGGAACTGGCGCTCATGAGGACCTTCCAAAGTATCGCTTTACAAAGTAGAAAGAAATAACAAGCAGGAATGACCATGGTTATGTTAGAAGGTGTGTCCAAACCTCTGACTGGTGGTATATGTGAGAATCTGTATTAATTTTACATTCAAAACTTACATCAACATTTACTGTGCGTGGGGAAAGTTGCAGATGTTCTGGGTTGGGTTCCGTGCCTGCTTAAAGTTGACTTTCAGGGCTTCTCATTAAGATTATTAAGTGTCATTAGCATCTCCCAGAGGTTTATTTATTCAGTTACTTACTTATTTATTGTTTATTTGTTGTGCATAAAAGTATTCAAGAGATTTTATAAGCAAGACCATGATATACATACAAAAACAAAACGCAGGCACATCCCTTTTAATCACAAACGCTGCATTACAGGATAGAAAATGTTGACTTTACTGTCAAACTGTATACGCCATAAAAGCCGGACTATTTAAGATACAAACGCTTCTATAATAAATTGGCTCACATGTTCTTTTTGAGACAAAATCAGTGGAAACCAAAACAAACGCCGGAAGAACCTACAGAACTTGACACAGACCATGACCCAAGCTCGGGATCGAACCCGGGACCCCGGAACTGTAAGACAGTCTCGCTACCTGCTGCGTCATTGTGTTAAGTTAATAAAAAACATGTACCATGATGCGATGTTAACCTACTGGGCTACACTGATTCTGAATCCACTCTCTTCAATTCACTGTGACAGCATTAATTTCATGCCTTGCTGGGTTTAAGAGCGCTGCTGTCCTTGCATGTGTAAAAGTAGAATAGCTGTTACCTGTTTGATATGGGTATCACGTCCGAGCTGGAGTGTAGGACTCAGACTGCTGGGGAGGAAATATCAAGGTCTGTGGAGGGGACGACGTTCTCCCCAGGGACAGCGCTTATTGTGGAATGTGAAATTTTATGGACACAGTTAATGAACAATAACGAATTAATGAAGCGCTAACTGTGATAGCGGTTTAGTCATTTAAATGACGTAATTACGTTTTGTGCACAATATGGAAAGGAAATAAAATGCGAAAAAATTTTTGATGCGCTGGATCAAGTGCTATTTGTGATTAATGTAATTAATACAACCAGGACTAAACATGCTCGAATGCATGTTCCGACATTTATATCATTATTTATATACATTAAAAACTATTTCATTCTTAATTCTGAGATTTTCTATCTCTTGATTTTTCAGGTTTAAATTAAATTTTTTTGTATTAAACAGTAATTGTCTAATCAATTAATTTTTTCAACCAAACACAGATTTATTTCTTTTTTAAATAACCGAAATAAAGAAAATGAGATTAAGCAGAGTTAAATTATTAGCAAACTGAATATAAGAAACTTTCCCACTTTTCCAATTTCAAGGTCCCATATTTTACTATAATTTACGAAAGAAAATACAGGATGCAGATCTTCCTTAAAGAGAGTGTGTGTGTGTGTGTGTGTGTGTGTGTGTGTGTGTGTGTGTGTGTGTGTGTGTGTGTGTAAATGAGCTACTACTAAGCCACGCCCCCCCCCCCAGAGAACAGCAGATCTGACCAACAAAACCAAGAGAAAGGATCTCCTTATATGATGTCACATTGGGGGGGTGAAATTTAATTGGCTTGTTCAGGCCCTGGCTGATCCAAAAACTGAAAATGGACAAGAACCAGGGAATGTAGGGAACTTTAATAGGAAACCTTTTTTTTTTCAACATTATTATAATATTATTATATATCATTTATAGAATTGTCCTTAAATCTTTTTTTTTTTTTTAGAGAAAAAGTCTTCTGTAACTACTGTGCTTAGCTTTTGGGTCGTTTCTATATGTGCCGTAATTCTTTTAACATTAATATTTAATATCTGGCCAAGCTCTGAGTCTACGACTTCTCTGTAATTCTTCTTGGACTCTAGTCAGCTTTGATTTATGAACCTTTTTTTTTCCTTTAATTGATCTCTTTTAAATTTGTGAACCTCTTCCTGCGCAGCAACTCCATTACATTTAATCACTGCAGTTTAACGTTAATTATTGCAGTCTAAAGTAATATAAATCTCCTTAATAAGAGATTCAAGTTCTCTTTAATAACCTATACTGTGCATTAATTAGTAGAGGTCGTTTCATTGATGTGACGAACTTGACGCTAAGAGGTACCGGACAGGAACATCTTTTTCTTTTCATTTTTCTAATGACTCTATTACAGCGGGAATAATGTAACGAGCCAGTGGGTTAGAATATCAGAGAGCTACTGGAGTTGAACCTGAACACTTCTGTGCTCGGGTTTTCTTATCTTGTAACAAAGAGGCGATGTGACGAACCGTATGCAAAAACTGAGCATCAAAACAGCCCGGTTCAATGCCAGAAATCCACAAAGTCAACCAGGTACAGAAAGAGATCGAAAAATGTGGTCGGGGAGCAAGTCGGGGTCAATTCATGAAAAATCTAAGATCAGTTTAAGATACAAGGGCAAGACGAAAGTCAAGGTCATACAGAATCTACAGAGACTACAAGGCTTCATATCTTTCTATGTGGCCATGTGGGTTAAGTAAGCAGCAAACAGGAACTGTAGGAGGAAACAATTAAGTGTTCTAGAATACAGGAGAGGGCGCCCTCTAGCAATCTGGAGGGGAAATGCCCAAGCTGCTTGTTAAATATCTCTAAATTTGGTACCAATTCTAGACCAAACCATCCGTTTACCTTAAATTTCTCATTTATTATAATTTCTTTTTCAGCCACTGCATTTGGGTTGTTCACATCGAGAGGAGGGGTGATAGTGCCGGTTAAATGCTGAGCGGGATGTGTGAACCTTTCTAGAGATAAAACTGTCACCACTAAGTGCCGTGCCGTTATTATTAAATAATCAATGACAGAGTCATGTGATGAAGCAATGTTACTGTTACTACTAGGCTGAAAATGTCTCATCCTGAAATTGTTCAATTCTCTTAGTCCAGCAATAAATATACAGCAAATTATTATTTATTAAAGAATGACCTTAAAAATATGCCGTGGAATATAACGACAAGATAGAACTGTTTTGTACCTGATACTAAAGACACTAAATAATAAATAATAAAAAATATAATAAAATTTAAATATATAAAACGTGTACTTTATTTAACTTTTGTATGTATTACGTCAGAATTTTATAAAAGTAGAAGAAGTTTAAAGAAAATGTAGATTTGTTTTATGAGCAGAATGTAGATTTTTATCTTGCATATTTATTTATTTATTTATTTATTTATTTATTTATTTATTTCCCATTTCACAAATGTTTAATTGTACCTCTCTAATAAATCCTAACACCCTTTCCTTCCTCGAGTTCGCGTTCGACTCTGCAGAAATCGTCTGCAACACACCCCTAATTTATTTATGCAAATTAGGCTCATTTTTAAACCCGTCAACAAATCGGTGTGACGTGAGACGGCTTTATTCGATCAATCGAGGTGTCAGGGGAAGCAGGTTGCACAGTATCCCTGTGGGGGGAGAAAAGGACGGATATGGTCCTGTGCTGTTCTGGCTCATCAATTTGCAATCCGAAAAGCAGATTGATCCCGCCCACAGGGTTCACAGCTCATTCTCATCAGCTGGAACGGGAGACGTCTTCTTCCGTCAGGTGGATCAGTGGTTAAGATTCTATCTTCGTGTCTGAAGGTCGTTACTCAGGAAGCCAGTGGAGAAGGTCGTTATTCAAGAAGCCAGTGGAGGAGACCTTTAACCCTCAAATGCTCAGCTGATACACTGCTGAGTGGTAATGGATAGACGTATGACGTCATGGAATATTATAATTACTTTGGGTGAGCTGTGATTTCTCACGTGTTCCTGCAATAGTACAAGAATTACACGTGTCAAGAGTCAAGAAAAGTTATATAAATTTTGAGTACATTGGTTATTTAATTGGCGTATATATGCCAATTAAATGTACAATGTACAGGCTGGAGTCTTTTCTCAGAAAAGCGTTGGATGCTCTGTACTGTTCATAGTGAAGACGCTATATAAGCACTAACAACTGACATACTGTCCACTTCACAGCTGGACCTTCCTATGCGCTCACTACACATGTTGCATAGGGCTCCAGATGTTGCGTAATCCCTGCAAAATAAAAATACCCCCTCCTGACCTGCAGTGGAGACATTTTGAGAGGATGAAGTGTAATTATAAGTGTATAATAATAAATAACTCCATGAGAAGGAACTGAGGGAACAGCAGTGCCTTAGTAAATCAGTATTTTCTTATCCAGAAATTGTCATTGTCCAGTTGTCATGAAGGACCTTTGACAAAAGTTGAAGCACAAATATTCATTACATGTGATGAACGGTCATGTATATATGCATTCATATTCGTGTGCACTGAAATGTGCTTTCCAGCCGCGACCTCAGTGCAGAATCAGTGCAGACAATATGGATGTGACGACACTATTCATACCCGGTCACAATTCTGTTTGTGGCTCATACGTAATTGTTTCACGTATTTATGTAATAATGGCCTTAGATTTCAGTTCGATTCAATTTTATTTGTATAGCACCTTAAGTTTGCATGAAATGCGAGCGAGTGTGAATCAGAAGGATCAGATCGTCCCTGATGAACGAGCCGAGGGCGACGGTGCTGAGGGGAAAAAATTCTGTGAGATTACAATAGGAAGAAACCTTGAGAGGAACCAGACTCAGAGAACCCATCCCCATCTGGGTGATAAGTATCAGTCATGATACTCCAAAGCAAGAACTGTTGTGTCTCAAACTGATGATGTGATTTAAGCAGCTTATAATACCAGTGATTAAAATAAAACTATTTCCGATTTTGGTTTATGTCAGTTGTCCTGAAGGTCTTTTGCAGTTGTTATGAATGTTGCT
>JAAGKR010011663.1:1127-18708 GCA_011419295.1 Clarias macrocephalus
GAGAGAGAGAGAGAGAGAGAGAGAGAGAGAGAGCGAGAGAGAGGGAGAGAGGGAGGGAGAGAGACAGAGAGAGAGAGAGGGAGAGAGAGAGAGAGAGGGAGAGAGAGAGAGAGAGGTAAGATACAGAGAAACAGGAGGAAAAGACAAAAGAGAAAGATAAGAGATAGAGAGATAGAAGAGAGGAGAAGGCAAACTGACTTGGAGAAAAGTAGAAAGACATCAGAGAGAAGGATAAGAGAACGACAAGAGGGAGAAGTAGCGAGAAAGATGAAAGAGAGAAGGAAAGAGACATGAAAGACAAGTAGAGATCAATACATGAGAAAGAACCAGAGTGAAGGATGAGAGAGAAAGAAGGAAACAAAAAGAGTGAGACACGGGGGGGAACAACAACACCAACAACAAACCCTAACCCAACAACAACACTTTCCTTTTCTGCATCTATATCCAGTGTCTGTCTGTCTGTCTGTCTGTCTGTCTGTCTGTCTGTCTGTCACTTTTCTACATAGACTAGAATACGAAATGTTATAAAATCACATGAGGAAAGAGAGAAGTGATTGGTGTTTGATGTTGTGGCATGTAAGTCAATAATGTGTACACACACACACACACACACACACACACACACACACACACACACACACACACACACACACACACACACACACACACACACACACAGGGAGTACAGGGAATGTCTTCAAAACCGTTACCCGTCTCATCCTGTGGAACTGCTTTCAGCACAAAGCTTCATCTGATACACCAAGACCAGATCAACAACAACAACCACAACAGTTCAATCTAACACTCTTAATAGAGTTACAGGCCAGAGACGTTCCACAGCACTTTATCTTCTCCTTCCTGTAACGAACCGTTACGTCTTCATCTGACTGAGAAAGCATTATTATAATCGCTGAAGTGCATTTAGTAGAGAAAAGTTTATTCGTTTATTTTCAGAAAGTGTGTTTTATCTAATATTGGTTAAGTTTGCAGTGAACTCAGCTATGGCTACTTACCACCAGATGCTACTCTACAGGCAATTTTTGCTAATCTGCTAATAGTGACAATTATGTTGCTAGCTTGCATAGTTCAACACTCACTCACATACTCACTATGGGAATTTGGAAGCACCAATTAGCCTAACCTGCATGTCTTTGGACTGTGGGATGAAACCAGAGGAAACCCACCAAGCACGGGGAGAAGATTTTTGCTAAGGTTCGCTCCAAATTCACAAGTTCTTATGAAGAGTCATGGTTTATGACAGGGCTAGATCATGGGGATCAGGGGTCTGGGTAGCTATTCTGGCTCCACTGACTATGCGAACAAACTTTGAGATGCGTAGCCATGATGGAAAACTAAAACAAAGAGTCATTGGTAATGATAAGGCAACATCATGGCTAACTAGGCCCGGGTGTCAGTGTGACCTGAAGTGTCCTTGTAGCTTGCCCTCATATGGGCCATAAATTGTTTGGTCATGTTTTTTATGACTCATAGATCATAAAGTTGTTTCCATAAGCCAATTTTTGCCTTAAACTCAAAGCCAGCTGGAGCAGCAATGTGTCACGTGACGGTGAGGAGGTTTAAAGGTCACATAATATTCTCAAGTTAACATAGAAGTCTTAGCCATCTCTAAAATATGTGTGTTTGTATGTCTATGTTAATGTTCCAGCTGAAACACACCTCAGCTCCTGCACTCTGGCTGCCTGATTTTCTTTCTGTTTCACTCCTTTTCCAAACGCGCTGTTTCAGTGTCTATAGGTTCAAATGCTCTGCCCCTTTAAAGCGCATTTTCCAAGCCAATCAGAATGCATGGACTGGAAATGTCAATTTACTTAACAAGTACCTCCCACCTGTTTTCCACACTGTCCACAAAACAAAACAAAAAAAGTACTGCTAAAGTACTGAATGTGCAAAAGATATCATTTAAAATGAGCTTCTTGACATTTAGTGATATAAAAGTTAAAACACAACTAAGTGCTAAAGAAGGCTAGGTTTGTCATTAATGATTAGCTGGTATCTTAGCACTTCTTAACAGCTAAAAGGCCTTGCATTAAAAATGGCACCCAAAGAAGGGCAGAGCTGGGCAGATGTGGGCGGAGTTGAGCAAAGCTGGGTGGAGCTGAGCATTGACCAATGAGAATTCAAATTTAAGAAGGTCCAGTCAATAAGATGTTCCGTCATGTACTGTATAGCCATGACAACCTCGAGGGAAAACCACTAGATTACTGGTATATTAATTATTCTAATTTATCAGAAAAGCATCAGGGTCCGGATACAGCAGTCACTCGGTCCTCCATATGGTGACGCCTGATACTGTATATGAGATCACAATAGGGAGGAAATCTAATTCGCTTGTTTAAGCCCTGAACAATACAATAGAAAAAATGTAAAACATCAACGGATATTGTTTGGTTTCTTCACGTTTTAATTCTGTATATGTACATGAGAGACGAAAAATGACACTATATTAATGATTAATACTAATCAGAGCTATTTGTCTTCAGGAATCGTTTTTATCTGTAGCAAATCTGTGCTTTTATGTAGCGCAGTGTATTTCGCCTTTGATCTAACTGTAGCGTTGTTCTGCTACATCTTAGCTAATGTTGTCAATGATTGTCTGAGCTACGATTTTAAACCATCATGAAAGTGTGACGTCAAGAAGTGAGAACTTCAGGTCAACTGTGATGTCTTTCACTCTGTGAAAGATGAACACGTCTATTCCTTTATCTTCAGTATGTCCTCGTCCTGGTCAGGGGTTAGGGGTCAGGTTAACTATCCCGCCTCCAGTGACCATCCTAACAAACTATGAGATGTGAAGCCGTGGTTGAAAACTGAAATAAAACCGACGCTGTGCTTCTTCAATTGTCTCAAGTGTCTGCTTAAGCTTTAATGAACAGCAACCTCCCAGTGCTGACCCAACGAGCACACTAATGAGTGCAAGGATTGACAATGTCTGAGGAAGTCCTGGGAATTGCCATCGGAATGAACCACACAAAGAGAACCCAAGTTCCAGGAATCTGATTCGTCTCGCCGGTTCTCGTCTTCCTCAGCTCCCCCTCTGACAGGTATCGATTCAGCTTTAATGGCGTACCAGGTTTGAAAGAAAATGTTATGTGGCTTGTTTACTTAAAAGTCAGCGCAAAACACAAGACGCTCAGGATGAAAGGTATCCCCCCTCCCAACCCCAACACCGACACCCCCCTCAACCACCACCACCAACACTCCACCAAAGGCATTCTGGTTGCACTGCGGTATCTTCTGACTGCAATCCCTAATCTCAGCATGTTCCACTCCAGATGGGTTAAAAAGGTCGAGCTCAAGTGGTGAGACTTCAGTCAATACATCTAGAGAAACTTTTAACAACTTTTACGTCCTGTAAACTTGTAGTGGAAGATGTGTGGATGGGTTGGTATTAAAAGAGACAGGAAGAAGATGCTGCAAACATCTAGGGATGTCTGAGGAGCGTGGAGAAGGAGACAGAGAGAGAGAGAGAGAGAGAGAGCTGTCTGAACTCATTAACCACGCCGGTCTGATGAGGATTGTTGTATGGATTCATGAGTGATCTCAAGACAAGGAAAGAAAGGCTCTACAACTTCAGGAAGGTGATGTTCTCCGGGCTTGTTCTTGCATTCCACTAAATCAATGGTGTATGATTACTTCTTCAGGTGTGATATTTACCTGGGCAGATACACACTCAAATGTTTCCAAGTGTAAAGCTTGTAGACAGAAACACACACTCACGTCATGGCCTGGTAAATGGACTCGACTCCGAAGCGCATGGCGAACTCGTCCACGATCTCCTGAGACACGTCATCAAAGTAAACCTTCCATGCCTCGTCACCTTTCACCATAGGAATCTTCACGGCGCCGTTGTTCTTCACCTCTGTCAGGTAGTGGAAGAGGTTCTGCGTGCACACACACACACACACACACACACACACACACGTACAGAGTTCAGGTCATATTTTAATAATGCACAGCAGAGATCACTTGAATAGGTGCAAATCCAGGTGTGTAATATACCTGTGCAGGTTCACACACACACACACACACACACACATACACACACACACACACACACACACACACACACACACACACACACACACACACACACACACAAAATTGAATCCTCACAACTTACTTGAGAACTGACTCACAACACTGACTCACCTCATGTAAACAGGTGTACTGCCCATGTGGAGGAGCCACTTTCTCCTCACCCTTCATCTCCACACTGATCTTCAGCCTGATCGCACCCGACACCATCGACTTATCCGTTCTCTTCTCTAGACACACAGAAAGAGAGAGAGAGAGAGAGAAAGCAGACAGTTATCAATTCCAGAGTCATACTGGAGGGGGAACAGCAGAGTAGACAACTATCAGAACCAAACATCTGTAGCACATGGTCTTAGTTCAGTGCCTCTAATCAGGTTCAGAAATTGAAGTCGTTTTTTTTTTTCATTTACTCTCATTATAGACCTGACAGCATGACTTGCTTTAAAAAAAATCATGATTAAAAATCAATTTCAATATGAATGAGCTAAAAAATAAACCTTGAAGATCGTAACTTATGTGTAATCTCCACAACACGACCAGATCAAACTGTAATATTTCAACTTATTAAGATCAAGATGAAGCAATAAAAAGTAACCAATGTTGATGTTAAGTCAAGTAAGGAGCCCTTCACACGTTCCCTTAACAGTTCATGAGAGCACGATGAATTTAAATTCTTGAAGGTTCTTGCTCAGTCAACTGATGAAATTATGTTTCTTCATCTCCTTCATCTCCTCTGCACTTACTGTACTCACGAGCCACTGACAATATCTACTGTAGGCCGAGACTCAAACGGCTTTATCCTCTCGGTTTCGGTGCACTATAGAGTTGGTGGAAATAAAATGTTCTAACTCACTACATAGTGAAGTACACATCAATCCAAAACACAGGGTTATAGTTAAATAGTAGCATATTTTGAAGTTAAATAGCAGCACGTTGCTTGTAGATAAATAGTAAGTCAAGTTTATTTGTATAGCACATTTCATACACAATGGTCATTCAAAGTGCTTTACATAAAAGGAAAGAAAATAATGATAAAATGAAATAGAAAACAATGGCAATAAAACCAAAAAAAATCGATAATAATAATAATAATAATAATAATAATAATAATAATAATAATAATAATGTAAAATTTGATTTAAGATACAAATAATGAAAAAGCTTACTTTTAAAACTAATTAAAATTTGATTTAAATAAATCAGTTATAAAAATAAAATAAACATAAATTGTAGCAATTTAGTAATTCAATAGTAGGAAATTTTTGTAGTTGACAATAATAGCATTTTTGGTTGAATATTAGAAATTTGTTTAGTTAAATATAGTAGAATTTTTGTGTTTAAGTAAAAGCAATACTTGTAGTTAAATAGTGGCAGGTCCTTTAGTAGATAGTAGTAATTTATGTAGTTAATGTAGTTTTTATTTTTTTATAGTTAAATATTATCATAATAGTATATAGTTCATAGTTAAAATTGAATAACTTTTTTATTTGAATATTCAGATTTTTTGTTAGTTAAATAAAAAGTTTAATATTACTACACCCTGGTATAAATGTTAAATTAATATTTATGGTTTACCACAATCATAATGATGAACATTTTTGCTAACACAATTAAATAAAAACATGAAATCACATTAAAAAAAAAATAAGAATTGATTATGTTTTATTTTTAAATAAAAATATTTAAATGAATAAATTCAGTTCTGAAACAGCTACTTCTACACTGTCAAGGCCAAGAGCGACTTCTCAAAGAGATTGTTTTAAACATACTACGAATGACTCACTAACTGAACCCTATTTTCCAAACCACTGTCTGATTTTTTATTTATTTAATGATACCTTTAACTAATATCCTGTATAACTGTAAAGTGTTTTAGACTCTGTGACAGAAAAGGACTTTGTTATGATTACTGCGTGCCTCAGACTCGTACCGAGGTTGTACCACACGTCCATCTCTCCGCTCAGCATGCGCACTTCGATGATGGTTTGTCCCAGGAAGTCGTCAGACTCCTTCTTGAAATGCTGCTTGACGCGAGATTTGATGTCGTCGTCTTCGTCCCACACTCGCACTTTTATACGATCTGTAGCATTGTGGCACTCGCTGAAACATAAAAAAGGAAGAAGTGTGTCAAATAGGACGTGCTGTTATGCATGGATGCACACACACACACACACACACACACACACACACACACACACACACACACACACACACACAGACAGTGGTGCTAGTTACTTTGCCAAATGCTTCAAAAGGTCATATGGTCCAGTGCATCTCGAAAAAGATTGCTCTCTCGGGGCCACACACACACACACACATGATATGTGAATCACAATAGAACAGAAGATGCACAATGAAAGCAGTTAAATAGGTCAGGAAACTAAATGCCTTTAGCGATAATGCAAAAAAAAAAAAAAAAGCAGTTAAATAATAATAATAATAATAATAATAATAATAATAAAACTTAATATAGAATGTATTATTATTATTATTATTATTATTATTATTCAATAATAATTTTTATCATTGTTTAACAAATATTAAATACTATACAATACTATACTATAAAATAATACAAATAAAAAATAAAGAAAGAAAGAAAGAAATGTATTGTTTTTTGTGGATGTGGAGGCTATTAAAAAAAATTCTGTGGATGTGAGGCCGGAATGTACCCTGCATGGGCACACACACACACACACACACACACACACACACACACACACACACACACACACACACACACACACACACACACACACACACCCTCAGTGTACTGTAGCCAATCTATTATTTGTTTGCATGTTTTTCTAGAGAGATGGAAAGGGGAAGAACATGCGTAAGCTCAAGATTGAAACTGACACCCTGGAACCCTGGAAGATCTCAGCGCTACCTTCTACACCCCCATCAGATCTACAGTAACGTACAAGAAGGTTGTCTGTGCTCCAGGTTAGTCTCAGCGTTTCTCAGCAGTGTGTCTCTGAGACTGGATTTGTGTTTAAATCTCCTTCCAGAAGTTTCTTCGATTGCTGGTTCAACATCTTCAGTATTACATCACCAGTCTGGTCACACACTCTCACACATACAAGATGAAGATGAATGAAGTCTGGAGTAGCCTAGAGTCCGTCACACGCTACCTGATGATTTATCAGATGAGGAGAGACTTCAGAGCGATGTTTTCTGTCAAAACTGACCTTTCCCCAGGAGCACTCAGGCTAATCACAACAGAGACAAACCTTTACCACAGTGTTTATAGTTTTATCACACGGACACAAATCCAGCCAAAGACAATCAGCCAGCCACCCTTCATCAACCACCAGCCTCGAATACAGAATTAAACACTATATGTGCAGCTAGAGGAAAATAATCAACCATTTTTGATTATTCATCTTTTACCATTGCAATTTGCCAAAGATTTACCCATTGTTTTACCCATTTACTGTATATTTGAAGAGTTTGACAGCAAACTCTTCTGGCAGTTTTGGTCTTCTGTTTATTTTTAGTAGCTGCATAAAGTATCACAAATTTATTTGTGCTGTTTCTTTGAGTCACAGGGATGTTGAAAAGCATAAATGACAAAATATGATGTCCAATTTACTTTGGTTATATCAGAGTTCATTTTCTATTATTTTTCAAAGCCAGCAGTCGTGGTTGTGGCAGTGTAAATATGCTATTTATTATTAATAACAGTGTTAGTTGAGTAAGTTTTAGCAATACTATAGGAGGCAACAGGTTTTTGAGCACAAAATATGCATATTTATGAACATTCTTAAACATCATAGGAAACAAAACAAGAAAGTTAAGTTTACAATCCATCATCAGCGCCTCTACTCCTTCAGTACTTGAGGACAGAGCTGTATACCAGAAGTCCATGAGTGATGGGGAAACTGCGATGGCACTAACAGACTATAAAACTTCTTCTCCTGTATATTTTCCAAAAATCGTTCAGATGCATTTAGTTCCCTCACAGCAACCAATGTTTTGCCCAGACAGTAGTTTCCCTTTAATTATCATGTGACAAAAAAAGACACAATGTGATTGGTTGTTTTGTACATCTTGGCTGTTGAGTTCATTCTCTGCTATGTTTTGCTAAAATCTTTACGTTCAAAGCTTCTCAAAGAAAAATATGTAGCAGTTCTACAAAATTAAACTTTTTGTTATAAAACATTTTTTGTCATGAAAATGAATCACATTTGTGTCTTGAGCAAAAATTAAGTGAAAATTGATAAAATGAATGAAAATTGCATTTTGGAACTACACATTGCTGTTCTCACTTTCATTCCAGAAATATAATTTCATTCTCAGCCTGACCATTTTATGAAGTTTATAAAGTTTATAAAGTTTATATAAAGTTTCTCATGTTACATGTTACAAAGCAGCATGAGCTCCTTTGTCCTGAAGATGTCAGGAAACTTCCAGCTTTACTTTTGTCTTTTACAAAGTGCTGACACTGAAGACTCCTTCCATACATTTAAAAGAGACCCAAGTTTATCCCAGGAATCCAGGCTAGGCAAGGTACGAATCCATCATGAATGAGACACCATTTGTTGCTGCAGTGTTTAGTATTAAAAGCACTATATGTATGAATAAACAAACAAAAACCCTATTAGCAATTATATAGAAGTCATTGATAATGTTAACTCGATAATGTCAAAAAAGGTGGTAGGGTAGTGAGCTTCATATGTTTTATTAGTTGCCAGGTGGTTTAATGGAACATGCTGCCATAATAAAAGATGAAGATTGTGGGAAAACCCCGGGCACAAAAACAACAAAAGTAATATTTCAGAAAGCTACTCATGAACTCAGAGTTTTCCACTACAGCGAGTAGGCAATAAAGAGACAGATGCATTATTTCTTAGAAACAAATGCATCATATAAAAAGGAGATGTAATTAGAAAAATGAGAAAAAATGTGGAAAAAAAGGCTGAGAACGAAAAATAAATACATCCTTATTTTTAGTCGTCCCTCATCAGCCGTCACGGATGGAGATAAAATCTGATGGAAGGACAACTTTATGGAAGGACAGTGAAATATTGAATAATATGGAAGGACATATTTAAATTATACATACATTTCAGTATTTACATGATGTGTAGTCAGAGTTACGCTGCTCACACGCTTAAGTAGATGGAGGTACAGTAGCTCAGTGGTAAAGGCATTGGACCACTGATCAGAAGCTCCACCAAGCCGCCACTGCTGGCCCTTGAGCAAGGCCCTTAACCCTCACCTGCTCAGATGAGTAATGAGATAAATGTAGTCACTTGTAGAAGGGCATCTGCCATTGTTTTTAAAAAATAATTTTAACCCTATTTATGTCAAACATCTTTCACTATCACTTGAACACAAACAGGCACATTTACAGTATTCCTGATTTACATTTACAGTATGCCTCAAAATAAAATAAATAAATCTGGGGAAAAGAAAATGTGCAAAGGGGGACTGGAGCTTATTTTTCATTTGCTGTCAAAAGTAATACGCTGTAATGTACAGTATTCTGTAAAAGTCTTGACCCTCCTTCATTACTTCATATTTTGCTTCCAAAGAACCAGACTTTCTTTTATTTTTTATGTAATCTTGAGGAATGCATTACAAAAAAATTATTTTAGCAAGTGAAATATTCTTGACTCAAGAATAATCTATACATATAATCTATAATTTTCTAAAATAAAATTACAACAAACCAAATGCCTAAAAAAAAAAAAATAGGGAACTTTTCCCAATATAACAAAAATATTTTTTGCTTGTAATTTTAGTAACATTTGGCTAGAAAGGCTAATAAGCTGATTAATCTTATACGTGGTTTGTTATTCAATTAAATTTCGATTCTACAGCGCTTTTAACAATTGTCATTGTCGCAAAGCAGCTTTGCACAATCAAAATTATGGAAGTTTGTATGAAATGTGTGTGAATGTGTACGTGTGAATGTGTAAGAATCATTATGATGAGATGGTCCCTGATGACCGATGTCAAGGGCGACTGCGACAGTGGCAAGGAAAAACTCTCCGAGATGGCAGTAGGAAGAAACCTTGAGAGGAACCAGACTCAACAGGGAACCCATCCTCATCTGGGTGATAACGGATAGCAGGGATTGATCTGCACTCATACTGTGTAATCTTTAAGAAATTATAGCTAGCTTTGACTAGATTGAAGAATATTTCACTTGCATTTGTTGCAGTGTTTTCTTCCTGAGGAACTTTTTTGGTTCTCATTTTTGGCACGTTTTCAGTCTCTGTGTTTCAGAGGAATGTTTTTTGTTTGTTAAGCCACACACTGACCTATTAATCATTCATGTATATATAACCCAGCGGTTGGTGCTGAAGTTGTTACATAAACAGACAATGTGTTTAAATTCTTTCTTTAGGCACTTTGCAGCCTGTCACAGTGAAACATTTGTTCCCATTTTGTTAATTTAATCTAAAAAAATCTGTAATTGAATTTGACTTTGCACAGTACTGTAAAAGCCGTTTCAAAATAAGACTACTGTAGTATACTGTATGAATGAGAAGATGTTGGGCATTAAAACAGGCCTAATAATAGTCTAATGTATTCCTGATGATATTGATTACGTTCACAGACTGGCACTCCATCCGGCGCATCCTGTTATCTAATTAAATACATAAGAATACATCAGGCCTTGACGTGCGTGCAGCTTCACAGAGCCACAACCAGGACCAGGAACCCTAATGCTTTCTGTCGCTGTATGTAGGATGTGAGTTTGTCTACACACAACACAGCATCCTGACGTTACAAAACAGCGGAACTTTAATATTTATTTATGGAATTTATGCCTCTTGATGTCTGTTTGTACAACGTCCGACTACATTCCATCTCTGGTCTCTTAGGTTTATAAGCTAGTTGTACACACAGCACATGTACAGTATCTCATGTGTCTCATACGCAAAGCATGCATCGTTCTCTTGAGTGTTGTAGCATTATCTTTATCGTTGAAGTTTCTTTCTCGAATATTACCACAATGTGCATCATGGCTTCCAAATGCAGCAGCAAGAAGCAAAAAGAGAAGCATGGACTTAAAAGACATTATTAGGCAACATAAAGGTAAAAAATCAATGAATGATATCGCTCGTGATTTAGGCTTGTACAGTGTAGTTACTCTGTAGTATCCCATAAAGCTTTGCTGAGTGTCTATACTTCTGCACATTATAGTAAAGTGTCCACACAACATCCAAGCTGCAGCATTTCTAGTTTCGCAGAACAGATCGTAGACATTCTAGTTTGAGTTTAGATCTAATGCTTTGTTAAACTGCTGTTGTATAATATTGTTTTTGATTTGGGGGTGTTTTTGCGGTGGCACAGTGGCGTAGTGTTTAGTACTGTGGGTCGTCTGTCCAGGTTCAAGGGTTCAAGATCCATCTTCAGGTCTGTGTGCATAATGTTTCATGTTTTTTTGCATGTTCCAAAGACATGCACGTTAGTCTTATTGGCATTTCCAACTTGCAATAGTGTGTAAGGGAATATGTTAGTGTGTGTGTGTGTGTGTGTGTGTGTGTGTGTGTGTGTGTGTGTGTGTGTGTGTGTGTGTGTGTGTTTGCTCTGCAGTGGACTGGCACCTTTGTCCAGAGAATTCCCTGTCTCATGTCCCGTGTTCCCTGAGGCCCCCATGACCCTGTTCAGGAGAAACGCTATAGAGAATGTTTAAGCGAGTAAATACGTAGCATTTGGTTTTGGAAAATTAATATGTGTGCATTTATTAGACTCAGTAGCAGGTTCCATGGTCGATCAACAGGTAGCATTCTGTGCTCTGAGCCCTCTGGCCTAGGTTCAAGTCATGGGAAGTCAGGGACTCACTCTAATTTCTCAGAGTTTTGCAACGTAATGTTGGAGTCGTTCATTCAACGTTATCCCAAAATCACGTAGTCAAAAGTCGTACATAAAAAAATATTTCTTAAAACTTTAAAAACTAACCATATATCAAGGCTGTTCCAATATCTGTAACATTGCCAAATTATTGTTACCACAACAAGACACAATAAATCAAATTCCTCATTCATTATACGTTTAATTAGGCTGATACTGCTTTGATTTGCAAGATTAATGCAATATGTCAGTGTTTGTGTTAAATTAATGAGCTCTTGTGTTTAAAAAAAAAACAAACAAAAAACAAAAACAAAAAAAAAAACAGCCCATGTTTTGAAGGATAAGCTGACCGTGCGCTCGTCTGTGCGCTGCGTAGTGCGGCGTAGTGAGCCATTTGTCCTTATTGATTTGCATTTCCCTAATGTTAGAAACTATAACTGCATCACTGATTAATGGAATTGACATTGTAGCGTTAATTTAACCCCCTAAATAATTACATTACAGCCAAATTTGCTCATGTGTGTCTTTGCTTCATTACTTCGTCCGTTCGTTAGTGATAAAGCGCAGACGTAACAGACGACGACACAAAACCGAGCATCTGAAAAATCTGAACGCAACCCCAGACTCATCCTTATCCCTCCTGCAGTCCATTAAATAGATATTAAACCCGGTTGCCTTGCATTTAAATAACCAGTAATAAAGACTTGTGCAACCATGTTGTATAATTAATTTGGAAATAACTGAGTTTAAATAAAGCTTAAAGGCCTGTGTTTAATTTAGGTTTCATTAAAAATGTTAATTTCACTCGGGAGTGACATGAAGCTAAACAAGTGAGGGGAAATGAAAGACTGTACTGAAGAAAGATGATGAAATCTTGGAAACGGTTAGATTTACTGTATTTACTCTTCTTAAAAATATCCTTAAAATGACAACAAACCAAATAGTAGATTTTTAACGATTTAAGCAAAAACAAGTTCTAATACCAGATAATTACAATTTTATGAATTTACTTCTGAAAGAAATAAAAATATCTGCCAAAATAAGCAAGAAATTTAAGTAACATTTGACTAGAAATAAGCTTAATCATTGATATTTGATCTGTTGTAAACTTACCACAAGAAATTATAGATGGGTTTAGCTAGAATTAAGAATATTTTACTTGCTAAAATGTCATTTTTTGCAGTGTGGATTTAGAAAAGAGAGAAAAAGAGAAAAGAGTTCAAGGTTAAAACAGAGCAAGAAATTGTTTAACACAAACCACTCTCGCTTATTTAATCTAAATCTACAGTCAGTCTGTGTTAAAAGCCCTGGGTGTCTGCAGTGTGTGTGTGTGTGTGTGTGTGTGTGTGTGTGTGTGTGTGTGTGTGTGTGTGTGTGTGTGTGTGTGTGTGTGTGTGTTAGAAACAAGGAGCAAGTGCAAACTTTAGACATAGACCATGACCACAACATCCTGCATTTCTCTCACTAATGGAACACTTATGGGAAAGACAGTCATTTCCTCCTACACTCATCTAGTCTGTTTAACATGTTCATATTCAAATGCATCATAAACCTGAATCTTTTTTTTTCTGCTTCTGGTGTGTATGATCTGTGAGTAAAGGCTGCTTTACAAATTGGGACTGTTAGACTCATATACTCATTTATTTTAGGTTTAAATTATGTTTCTACTTCACACCTTAAGCATATGGGCATTAGGGTCAACTTGTGCTCATATCCAATAAACTGATCTACAAACATCAATAGCCGTAATGTGTAGTTAGAGGCAGGACATAAGCATGATTGCTCGGTATGTGTACTGTTAAGGACAGGGCATAAATCAGAACTGGGGCCTATAGTGGAGGAGATTTAAACGAGAATTATCTGTAAAAAACAGATGAGGGTCAAAGAAGTCAAGAAGAAAAAGAAAAACTCAGCAAATCAATGGTCTAACACAGAAGAGGTGAACATAATAGACAAACATGGTCATGTTTTGCTTTCTCAAGCAGAAAGCAAAACATGAGCTCAAACCTTTCTTTGCTAGGGGGATGATATGCAGCATATGTACGTCTAGCACAGGACAGACTTTTTTTTTTTCAATATATTTAATGATATATTCAATGTCATACAATGTCTCATCAGTTTCATCTGCCCCACACAAACACCATTTCAAAGACATTGTCATTTAGGTGAACTTCTCCAGACGTTTAGTCTGCACTTGAAGTCTGCACTTCATAACAGCTCTATTCTGAGGTGCTGGTTGTTAATCTGTGATTTCTGAGGCTGGTGACTCTAAATGAACTTCTCCTCTGCAGCAGAGCTAAGTTTTGGTTTTACTTTTCTTCAGAAGGTCTTCATGAGAGCCAGTTGACGATACGGTTCTTACAAGAAGATTTTATTTAGAAGTTGTCTTAAAGCAGCAACTGACTGTTGTTGTTGTTGTTGTTGTTGTTGTTGTTGTTGTTGTTGTTGTTGTTGTTGTTGTTATTGTTGTTACTTAATTACCTAATGCTATGTGTTATTTCATAGTTTCAAGTTTTGTTCTAGAATGTAAAAAGTAAATCCAAACTTTTGACTGCCACTATATGTATGTGTGTCCTGTTTTTAAGAGGACTTAACTTCCAAACGCCATTTCCCACAATCCTTAGCTCAGCAGGCACACAATCCATCTCTCTTCACTAGACTAATAACTCCACTCAGCTATTTCTAATTAGCAGTAAGCTATATATTCCCATGCCACACACTGTTTTATTGTGACGCCTCACTCCTGGCTTACCCCTCAGGGCATTACTGAGCCTTCTTTAATCGTGTGCATGCTGCTCTGGGTTTGACCCTGATTAACTTTATCGAGTTTAGCCTTTTCTTAATCTATTTCGTGATCACCTGAACTGTTTCCTTTATCAGGACCTGAGTGTGATTTGCATTGTGGACACTGCAGACTCTGTTTATGTCTATGTCTGTGTGGGGAAAACAGTCTTTGTTGCTGTCCGTGGTGCTTAAAGTCTTAGAGGGCTTGGTTGCTATCTGTGGTGCTGAAACCATGCAGGTTTTACTGACACGTGCATCAAATGTGGCAGGACACCTTCCTAATTTTCCAAAACTAGATTAGCACCAACAGACATTGCTTAAAGAAAAAAAAAGAAGAAAGAAACGAATGTTTTATTGTTGCACAAAGTTCCAAAAAGCACATTATCATTGCATCTATTGTTCTAAAATGAGAGAGAATGTATGTAAACATGAAAAAAGAAAAATGTAAAACAATTTAAAAACTAAAAAATAAGAATAAGAAAAACAGAAGCAGATAAAACACTGAAATCCTGACTATAAGCACTGAAATTATAACTAAAAACACTGAAATCCTGACTATAAGCACTGAAATTATAACTAAAAACACTGAAATCCTGACTATAAGCACTGAAATTATAACTAAAAACACTAAAATCCTGACTAGCAGCACTGAAATGATCAAACCCTAAACCCTGGTGACTTGGCATGCTGGAATGTGACTATAATTCACAGACTTACTCCAAATCATGCTTCTGCTGCCCTGGCAGCAATTAATGAATTCATTAAAACTTTAAATTAAGAACACCTGTGATTAAGGATGGAGGCTCTATAGCAGCTGAAGCGGAATGAAGTTTTATTCCAGATAAATACAGAACGCCATTTAAGAGCTGAAGATCATATTTTCTCCCAGGATTAAACATTAAAATGAAAGCAGAGGAGTGTGTGGGATGTACTGGGTACAATGAAGGAGCCAATAAATCTGCTGTTATAATAACCTCTTTCCTTTTATGTTTATAGATTTGTGTTTTTTTTTTTGTTTGGCAGATGGTGGTAACAAAATACAATCCAATGAAGATGAAGAGTTAGGGGTCAAGAGTCCAAAAAAGCTGTTCAGCTCAGATAAACTGAAGATTGATAAAGAATTTATAGCCTCTGGAAGATCCTTGTTCCAAATGCATTTAAAACGATGCTAGTTAGTTATATTCAGTTTGTAATTATGGCTAATTAACCACAATTATTTCGATGAAGGCGTGGTTTATTTCTTCAAGAGCTCATAGAACCATTTTTATATTTTTCTCATCACTGTAAACACCAATATTTACAATTCAAGTTAAAAAATAAAAACAATTTGTTTTAACAAAATATGTGATCACATTTCTTCAGTGATGGGAGAAATTCAATCCTGTACCGTATTAAAAGTAAATATATCCTAAGGCAAATAGTACGCAAGTAAAAGTAGAAATCCTCTATTTTAATGTCTAATTGAGTGAAAGAACTCAACTTTAACTTTACTTAAGTATCAAAACTACAGTGCTTGTATTAGCTAATAGTCTCTCTCTCTCTCTCTCTCTCTCTCTCTCTGAACAAGTTGTTTTTGTTTCTGTCTGCATTTATCTTTGCCTCTAACTACAAACATCTCTTACGTTTTTAGGCATGTCTCAGAGGAAAGGTAAGTCACTCAATTACACACGCTGTAAAAGTCAGCAGGTGGTAAAATTTCCACTTCTATGCCACTGGAGGTAAAAAATGCAACACTAAGTGGGAATGTAGTGAAGTAAAAGTCGACATCTTTGCTGTACAATGTAGCGGAATAAACTGTTAAAAGAAACGGACATGTACATGTAGCCTCTCTGGGGGTCTGAAACTCTTCATAGTCTTGGCACATAGTGTATGTTGCATAACCACTGACTCGTTTATCATAAATAATCTGACTTTCTGTCAAGTGTTCAAACTATGAACTTATTTATAAAGTTATCCACTCAGATTTACAGACACAAACCGGAAACGAATGTCATTTCCTCCTCTTCATTCATGTTAAGTCTTTTATTATATGCAGTACCATGACATCCTCAGTTTTAACCCAAACACCTGCCTTACAGCCCATAATAAATTCTGCAGATGAAAAAATTCAGTCTAATATAAATCAGATGTTGGAGGTGACGCCTGGTTTAGAATGTGATATAAATTAACATAAAAATATACATACGGTGGATATAAAAGTCTAGACACATGTAGAAAAAGTTGTGCTTTTGTCATACAAAACAGAAAACCAAGATAAACCATGTCAATCTATTTCCATCTTTAATGTAACTTTGTCCTTCTTGGTTAACATAATAGTTTTTTTTTTTCTCAAAAATTGAGAAATTGAGCAATTCACAGCCCTGAAACACACATGTGAAATACTGTGATTCTGTAGAAATGCTCACTAAATGCCTGGATCAGTTCTGAATATAGCCATACAGTAGAGCCACATCTCTCTTTATTTTGCTATTTCATGTCATTGTTATTTGAAGGTGAGCAATTTTAACAAAAATTATATCAACTACAGGGAACAGAAATTCCGTGACACGATTCAATGTCACATTTACTCTTTTCATTATAACTTGAATTTCTGTTTAAATCATGTGCTTGTGTGATATTGTCACTGTGTGTGTGTGTGTGTGTGTGTGTGTGTGTGTGTGTGTGTGTGTGTGTGTGTGTGTGTGTGTGTGTGTGCTTATTCATTCACATATTCTATTTTGGCTAAATGGAGAACTGCTTGCATCAGACATTTGAATGTCGATGACCTCAATACATCAATAATTCTGACAGAAGAGGAAATACATATTAAGATGAAATATTTTTAACACTTAATTTAATAACAGAAAAAAGGTTTAACCTTCCTGACTAGATGTAGGAATGTATGTACTGTATAAATATTTACTAAATCATTTACTATATATACTGTGTA
>JAAGKR010011664.1:5137-18707 GCA_011419295.1 Clarias macrocephalus
CATTTATCAAATACAAATATAGTAAATTAATAAGGCATTCAGCAAAATGATAAACTTTCTGCCTTGTTTCTGAGAACACTCCCAGAAAAACGAGCCTCAGGTGCGCCGGGCCGATCTCGCACGTCTCTACGTCAAGGAGAGAATCAACAGTAAATCCTGCACATCACACGTGTATAACTGCAACTGCACGCCGCTCCCAAAGAACACTCGAAGGAATATGGTTACTATCATCAATTACTTTATTTATTTCCTAAGCACGCGCCTCTACGCCCGGGCCAGTTTATACACAAACTACACGCTTCAAATGCCTCACTAAATTACAAATATTATAATGCATAAATTACACAAACAACAAAAGCGAACGTATAACGTCTTACAACACACCTGAAGGAGCGCGTCTCCTCTAACGGGACGCGGTTTTGATGACGTAGGTACTCTGCGACGACAGCGCTGTGTATGTTTTTAGCTTATTGCTAACAACATCGGTTCAGTTTCAGTTAAAAACCTAGTTTGATCTATATCTTTCAATGAACCACAATCGCTACAGCCGCTGTGAATTTAATCAATAAATCAACGCGAGTAATGTCAACCACCACAACACCAGACAAAAACTAATAAACACGCATAAAAAGAGAGAGACATAAGGAGAGAATGGGAAGGTGAGCGTGGGAAGATATCAGCAGGAAAGATTTAACACATTAACATCTATGAGGAAGAGAGCAAGAGAGAAGAAATAACTCCTTTATATATAAAATAATTCTAACAACAAGAATCTTCCTTTGTCTGTTGTCTTGCATATTCATTAATAAGCACTCTTCATGGTTGATTCTTTCTGTGTCTGGGCTGCATGTTAATAAGAGATGTCAAAGGCAATCATTAAATGAGTTTACCACTTGTGGCCAGTAGGGGGCCCCCAAGCCCGTGGGGCCCCACACAGTTGCGTGCTTTGCGTGGTAGGTAAACACGCCACTGTGTGTGTGTGTGTGTGTGTGTGTGTGTGTGTGTGTGTGTGTGTGTGTGTGTGTGTGTGTGTGTGTGTGTGGAGAAACCACTGTTCCCTGGCTAGCAGAATGTTAAACTCAAGGGCCAAACTGTGGCAATTTGGTGGTGCAGGGGTTTGAACCCAGGACCTTCTGATCTGTAGTTCAGAAACACTGAGCTACACCTGCTACACTTTTTAAAGACATTACATAATTTTGTAAATATATAAACTGGAAGTTGTCATTTCAACTGGACTGCTTTCTTATTAGGTAGAAACATTTCACTACTCATCCAAGTAGCTTCTTCAGTCTACAGGGTGAGTGAAAATTAACTTGTCAATATTTAGTGGCTATAGAATGTGTAGTATCACTGGTGAAACACTTCATTCTGCTCGTACCGTGCGCATGTGGTTAAATCAGCATTTTCCAGGAAGTTGGCTGGGATGACGAGGACCTCAAGAACAGCCTCCAAGAAGTCCAGGGCCCATGTTTACTCCTCGTCTCAGAATCACTCGAAGGAATCGGGCATAAAGTTCATTTGCAACATATATATATATATATATATACAGATCTATAGAACTATATAAATACAGGATAGAAATAAAGGCAATGTATAAATTGGATTTACAGGGGGAAAAAAATATATATATATAATATATATATATATATATATATATATATATATATATATATATATGTGTGTGTGTGTGTGTGTGTGTGACTATACAGTGTAAAGTGAGCAGAGATGGATAAATTAATGCACAAAATAATAATAAATTTACTGATATGTTTAAATATAAATATGTGGAATAAAGATATACAGAAACTATATATAGGTGAATTTACAGTATGTGCAATAGTATGAATATACATATGAATAAATATGTGTAACTTAACTTAACAGCTGGATGGAAATGCAGAGCGTGTACCTACACACACATCTACATCTATGAATATAGACATATTAGTGCACAGTCCATGTGCAGACTGTACAAATGAATGTACAGGGAGTGTTTACAGAGGTATTAAACAGCCATGTTGGTTATCAGTGATGGTGGTACCGTCCATGTGAGGGGCTCAGTGAAGTTGTGTTCAAAACGGTAACCACTGTGGGGTAGAAACTGTTCCTCAGCCTGCTGCTCGCGGCTTTTAGGCATCTGAACCTTTTTCCAGAGGGAAGGAGAGCAAAGAGTTCATGTGCAGGGTGAGAGGTGACCTTCACGATGCTCCGAGCTCTGCTCAGACTCCTCCTCTTGTAGACCTCCTCAATGACAGGAGGTGGGGTACCGATGATGCGCTGGGTGGTTTTCATCACCCTTTGGATGGATTAACGGACCGAGACCGAGCAGTTACCGTACCAGACTGTAATACACTGTAGGTAAAATATTCCTACCTGTAGGAATTTTATGTAGGACATAAAAGTAATTTATGAAGCTTCCTAATCTTACTCTCAGTGCGGAGTAAGACTGCACCAAGGAAAGTCTGTGACGTCACTGTTTATGACACTGAGAGCTCTAAAGTAGGCTGCATGTTACAGTGGGTATTGTAGTTTTTACCAGTTTTTATAGTTTTAAAACGGTGGAAAAGAGAAATGGTGAAATCAGACGCAGTTGTGTGTAAAGCTTTATGTACACAGACAAAACGTATAGATGTGTGACGCGCTGCATGACGTCATCCTAATCACAACTGTTTAAAGCTCCAGTAATAGAGCTGTGTAGGACCATCATGATCTGATCAACATGATTCCAGAAAGAAAGTGAGACTGGAGAGAGGATGAGAGCAGGGAGGGAGTAAAATATAAAGAAATAATTAAAGCTAAATTCTGCCCTACTCTAACCTCTAAAGATAAAAAGTGAGTGGAGGCAGTTTGTAAAAGCATCAGCGCCACCTGTCAATCTGCAGCACAAACCGCTCAGGAGGGTGAAACACCTTCCTCAACACGGGGACACGCCCTGTTAATGAAGTGATGAAGTGCTGCTTATAACAGAGAATCTCAAATAAACTGCTGTTTCCAATCAAATAATGTAATATAAATATATAAAATATATACAAATAGGATTATTTTAATGTTTGTGCCATGGATGATGCCCACAACTCCATGAATGCAGATTGTTTTTCATTGATTTCACATTGCGATCGTATGAATCTGCGTATGATCTGCCGTGCTGTAAAGGTTCGAGTTTCATTCATTAAACTAGTGTTTAATTAAACTCTAACCCTGTTATTATTGTGTCACATTTTTGTTCAAACGTGTCTTTTTTGAGCTCTGTGTCACTCAGTGTTACTAAAATGTCTCTCCTCTGTGCGCGTCACCGCTGAAGCTCTCCTACATTTTGGTGAGAATCTTGATAAATTGCTCTTACTCCTACTCCTATACCAAAATGGCATCACTCTGAGAATTTTTGGCCACTTAGGAGTGATTTCCTACTCTGAGACACTCTGAAAATCTGATTTTTTTTTTTTTTTCCTATTGGGAGACGCAAAGGAGGAGGTGTACAGGACAAACACTCGCCCACTGGAGGACTTTGAGGCACAGATTCAGGAGGTTCTCAGTAATATCCCAAAACACTTCCTTCAGAAGACTGTGCAGGAAACTGGTTGACGTCACCAGTGCCTATTCTGAAATGTAAAGATTTGCTTGCATTTTCCTGTGTAATAAAGTACACAAACATTTGTTTGAATAAATTTGTATTAGAAATATAGACTTTATTACTTTAATCTTTAATGCCTAGTTATGTTTTACTCACCCTGGAATCTGTGTCAGGCTGCTGGTTCCTGATCCTCACCATCTCGCTGGGATCTCTCCTGTTTGGGTGTGTCGCAGGTTGGTTCAGTTCAGGGTAAACTTGTCTACTCCACCTACGGGTCGGGGTTTCTGTTAGCTGCTAATTGCTGGTTTTTGCCTTGTGAGATAAAAAAAAGGGCAAGAAATTCAAACCTTGTCAGTCAAATGTCTGGTGATAATAAAGCTAATACACAACAAACAACAGAGCTGCAGCACCAAGTCACCTGTAACAAGGCCATTAGTACTTTGACAGTGAAACGATGCACAATTCTTCTCCCCACAGAAGGGGGTCCTCTCTTGCTGTGTAATACTGTGACCTTTGAAGCAATTTCTTAGTTGCCTCAGTTTGCTTCAGGAATGATTTACTGAGGCGGTGAGAGCTCCTGATTTTGAATCAGATGATGGTGTCTACAAACACAACGCATCCTTGTGTGAGATGAAGAAGACACCCGAGGGTATTACTGTAATGCAGCTGGATGTAAATCTGAAAGCCGGGTGAAATCATCATTGATCAGACTGTGAGTATCACAGTATTAACTGGATAAACCAAGACTGAGACGCAGGGCATCTTTCCTGTGTAATCACATTGTGCATATTTAAGGGAGTGGTGGAGAGACAGAGAGAGAGAGAGAGAGAGAGATAGAGGTTAGGGAAGGTCCTGTCCCTGGGCTGGGGTGGAGTCGGTGTGATGACAGGGACGTGTGCTGCAGCTTGTTCTTTGTTTAATCCCATCTCGAGTTTGTTGAGTCACACACACACACACACACACACACACACACACACACACACACACAGGTGTGTACTTTCAGTGATAACGATGCTGAGTTTGGTTTTTCAAAACGACAATGCCAATCTTGGGAGCATCAGCCCAATCGTGCAATCAGCTGCTGGAGGTCTTACACAGTGCCAGAGGAGGTACGACAGGTTCACAGTCATCTCTAACTATGGGACTGACACATCTAAAGTAAAGGTCAAACCCAGCTCAGAAACATGTATGATTAAAGGACATTCAGCATCTCATCAATGCTTTACAAGACTCAACCTGAAACCCTCTCAGCTGCCCAAGCACAGCCTGCTGCGTGTTTATCTCAACATTTATCTTGGTCAGATTTATTTTTTATTTTTATCAGCCCGTAATCTAAACACAATAACTTGTGAGCACCTGACATTATTGTTATGCTTTTACCTGTAGCTTACTATTACTACCACTACTAGCCCAGCAGTACTAACCCCGTCCCCGGCGAAATAATATTACTCAAGTAGAAGTAAAAGTATTCAACCAAAATATTACTCAAGTAACTCAAGTGAGAGTGAAAACGAATAAATCAAGTACTGAGTAACTGTTTCATCATAATGTCTGATTATTTTTTTTAGAGATTATGTAAGCAGCCAGACAAATGATAAAATAATGTACAAATTGGCACATTTCCAAATAAATGTAATAAAATAAATGAATGAAACTAAATATTTTTACAAAGTAGCAAATAAAGAAACAAGAAACACAAATGTCCTAATCTCCCTTTTTCACAATATAAAGCTTTTGTAATAAATCCCTACTGTAGGTAACGTGTGTGTGTGTGTGTGTGTGTGTGTGTGTGTGTGTGTGTGAACAGTGTAACTATTTCCTGTGTAAGATTTACTGTATATTCAGTCGCCCTGCAAATGACTCAGCAGATAGAAAATAACATTAGAACAAACAAGAGTCTCACTGAACCATAAACTGTGTCCAGAACAAATGTAAGAAAATGTTACTTTTACTTGAGTAGATTAGTGAAGATGAAACGCTGCTCTTACTCGGCTACATTCGGCTCCACTCGACTCGTTACTTTTCTACACATTTATTCTTCACATTAGATTTTCTTTGTGTTTGCCAGAGAAATGCAGCTGGTGGATCGACCATGTGACTGTGTTTCACCAATCAGATGTAGTAACAATAATCACATGACTTCGTTTGACCAATCAGCCGCAATAACAATAACTGCATGGAGTCACATGACCACACAGAAGTGGGTGGGGGGTGTTGGAGTTGTCTTCAACAGTGATAGACAGTGAAGCAAACATGTCGCGGTTAGTTTAGCTGTTTTATTTAATGTTGCAATCTTAAAATATATAATTAGCAAATAAGATAGAGGCTAAAATATATATAATATATAAAGTACAGTGCAGTAAAACTACTCATAGTTTATTCACGTAATTTTTTTCCAAAAAGATACTTAAGTAAATTTGACAGAGTAAATGTAACTGGTTCCTACACGCCTCTGATTATTAGCATAAAGAAATGAATTCTACAGCGACAGCTCCATGACTGTCACATGCTTGATATCCTACGTTCAAAATGATCTGTTTTCTCGCTCTTTCTCGTGCATGAAGAATCTGTATTTACTCTCACTGAACTGTGCTCTCTCTCGCGTTACACTGCAGATTTAATGATAACATTACCATCGATTATCAGATGCTGGAGCCCCGCCCACTCAGATAAAAAGCAGGCTGAATAATATCAGAGTTGACGCTCTTACTGGGGCTTAATTATATCATTGAAACTTTATTTGGAAACACTTATTAGTGGTGCTTGCGAAGCGAAACACTACTATTATTATCTCACAGGCTTATTATTATTATTATTATTTTTTTTTTCTTCTTCCGCACAAAAGTTTGGCGCATGACTAGTACCGCACCATTTGTCGTAGACCCATGAATGAGGTGTCAAATCATGCGGCTTATTCGAGAATGGGGTGCTATGACTTTTCTAAAGGGTGGGCGGTAAATTGGTGGGGTGGGCCCAAAAAGTCCCATCGACTAAACATTAAGACCAAATTTGACAGATTGTAGCACAGAGCAAGAATATTGTAGAAAGATTAAATTTACCACATTTCAAGAGGCTTGCAAGCTGTGTCAGAACATATCCTGCACAAGGGTATCAGTTTTACCCCCGGGGCACAATAGATGCCCACATTTGCCTCTTTGACATATAATAGGGAATTTGATGCATGACTAGTCCCACTGCGTTTGTCGTAGCTCCATGAAAGAGATGTCTAATCGCGTGACTCATTCGTGAGTGGGGGGCTTGACATGACGTTTCTAAGGGGTGGGTGGGAAAATGCCCCATCATTAACATATAATACTAACTTCCACAGAAACTGAACCTTATTGTGGATCCCACTGTCGTAGAGACACGGCGGAGGCCTCATTTAACTCAGGCAAACAATCAGTCTTTCGCATTCATCAAGATGGTCATAAGCCATGGCCCCTAGTAACCTCATTAGCATGCAATTAGCATGATGCTAACACTATTAACATGTTGCTAGCATTATGCTAACTGTATTAGCATGTTGCTAGCATTATGCTAACAATAGTTGCATTTTGCTAATACCATGATTAGCGTGTCACTAGCGTGATGCTAGTGTTAATGGCATGCTGCTAGCATGATGTTTAGCTGCTTAGCATGTTGCTGGCATCATCATTAGAATGTTGCTAACATGATGCTAGCATGCTTAGCATGTCGCTAGCATGACTCCATGGCAAGCACCACACACATTTTCTTTAGAAAATGTACCTCTCTAGTTATTATTATAGATTTTTACCTGGGCAAAATTTTGTTGACTCAATCTTTGCTGTTAAAACACAAGGGTTTTTATTCAGTAGCATCTTAAGGTTTCCAGTTTCAGTGGATAATTATGTTAAATAAATAGCTGTGATTTCAGTACTGACCAGAATAATCAGGATTATCATTTTTGCTGTAATCGGGCAGCCCTGGCCAGCAGTGTGACTTCACAGGTCACATCACAGAAAAAGTCTGTTTTGTGAGTTAGTCAGTTAAAAGTCAGTTAAATAATAAGACTGAAACACTTTGTATGGTATGTATGTATAGAATTATTATTAAGGTTGAGTGGATAAATAGTCAGTGTGAGTGGTATGGAGAATTCAAATGTTGATTTCAGGTTGGCAGCAGATGACTTTTCTTAGATTAGTGAAAAAAAGGAGAAAATAAAATGCCTGCACGCAACAGTCAATGCCAGATGTAAGAGATCACAGATGTTTCAAATAGTCTACATTTTTGTCATTTTGGTTCCGGTTCATTAAAAAGTCAGACTAATTTAAGATCTTTGTTATTCATTCGTCAGCCTTGGTGTAGATTATTTGAGGGTTTTTAATGTAGATGTGATGGGAGTGTCACCAGTAGGTTTGATATTTGCCCGATGGTTGGGGTGAAGTGGAGGTCCATCTCAGTGGTAAAGCTGTAATCTGATCTAGTGATCAGAAGGTCATGGGTTCAAACCCCTGTGTGAGTGGCTGTGGGTGAGATCGTCTGACAAACGCTTTAAATGTAAACCTGATGTGGAGTTGTGTGGAGCCAAGACCACACCCTCACTGTACTGTCAATGTCACGCTGAGCTTATTCACAAAACAACACCTGCTCACCTCATCCAGAGCTGAAAGTCTCTATCTTAATTTGCTGATCTATTTATGCACACCATCTCACAAATAAACAAAATTCATATCTTAACTCTGATTTCCTGACAGACAGGAGACACAAGAACAGACCTGTCAGACCCGCTGTCAGTCAGGGTGTGTTCTCTCTCTCTCTCTGTCTCTCTCTCTCTCTCTCTCTCTCTCTCTCTTTCTCTCTCTCTCTCTTTCTCTCTCTCTCTTTCTTCTCATTACACAAAAAAGTCTGTGTTTCTCTCCACCTCTGTTGCATGGAGCACAATGCAGTTCCTGCTCACCGGAGGGAAGAACCCCGCCTCACAGTCTGGTGTGTGTGAGAACAACGGTCTGAACGTTCTCACAGCAGCTCAGGTTCCTCAGGTTCCCCATCAGGCCCGGCTCTCTGTCTGTCTAATAGCAGCAGCTCTGCTCTGGCTTTCAGGTGTGTAAGCAACACACACCTCACATGGGGGAGAACTTCATCACAACTGACTGCTTCACTGCTTTTTCATACTCTGGAAGTTCCACAAATCACATCTGGAGCAGCTTCTAAGAGCTTCGTTATAGCCTTCATTATGTGTGTTTTCTCCCCTCCTCCTCCTCCTCCTCCTCCTGCTGGACAAAGACCCTGTTACCGGAGTCCTCCATGTCTATCTTCAAAGCATTGAGCATCAGATACAAAGTGCAGTACAAATAAAATCTATTATTATTAATATTATTCAGAAATAATTAATATTTTGATTTATGATAAATTTTATAAGCAGAATCAACTCAGCATAAAAAATGTCAACTCAATGTGTCTTAAACTGTATTAAATTTTGAGTAAAATTAATGAATTTCAAGCACATTTAATATGCATTTTGCAAACTGTGGAAAAATAAACTGGCTCCCACATACATTTCAGAAGTTAACTAGCATAAGGTGGAATATCCGGCAGGAAATTCATCTGATGGTAGTGACTTATTGTGTGTTTAACGTTGTCTTACTTTGTGTTTTATTTCACTACTTAAAATACTTTTTATATTCAATAAAACATTTGTTTTTTTGTTAATTTACTGTGAGTATTCATTTATTATTTTGTTATCTTAGCATGATTCATTATTACAATTTAACAATTTCCTCTCAGTAGTGCACAGTCTGCTAATAGTTACTCATGATGTTCAGAGGTAACTTACCCCTTATCATTGTGCAAACTGTATTTGTTTCATTATATTAAATGAGTTTTATGTTGTATTAGTTAAAACTGTTCAGTCATGTATCATGTGTAGGATAAGATTTAAAAACAATTACAGTAAAGTTAGATGATGTTTAATGTAGAGCTTAATAAGGACATTTGAGACAAAATAATTATAAAGGAATAAGAGTGAAAGAGACGTAATACAGAGTACTGAATGGAGTACGCTAGATAAGATATTTTGTCATTTGTTCCTTTTTTCCCTGTTCAATTGAAATTAAATTCAAGACAATTTTATTTGTATAGCGCCTTTAACAATTGTCATTGTCGCAAAGCAGCTTTACACAATCAAAAGAATTATTTAAGTTTGTACGGAATGTGAATGTGTATGAATCAAAATAATCAGATAGTCCCTGATGAGCAAGCCGAGGGTGACAGTGGCAAGGAAAAACTCCCTGAGATGGCAGTAGGAAGAAACCTTGAGAGGAACCGGATCCTCATCTGGGTGAAACAGATAGCAGGGATTGATCTGCATTCATACTGTGTGTTAGGTGGCAGGCAGTTCAGTATAACAGTTGTTAATAGATTGACATTGGACGCATCCCAAAGAGACATACGGGGCATCCATGTGACGAGATCTCCAACCAGAAGCAGGACGAGTCAGGCAGGTCCAGAGGGCAGAGGGGCGACTGTAGCCAAGTCCTCAGAGAAACAGTTGTCAACATCAGTTGAGGCCAGAACCATCTTCATAGTAGAGTGAAACCGTCCCCAGACATTGGACGCATCCCAAAGAGACATACGGGGCATCCATGTGACGAGATCTCCAACCAGAAGCAGGACGAGTCAGGCAGGTCCAGAGGGCAGAGGGGGTCTGGATCAATGCCAGCTCAGGAACGACATGTGTAGCTTGACAGAGAGGGAAAGAGAGAGAGAGGGGGGGGAGCAGAAGAGGAGAGATAACAGTTAGATATGGTCACAGTCAACATGTATAAGGTGAATGTATATTTAGTGCAGAGTGGAAGCAGGGACTCCGGCAGGACTAACTATGACATCATCACTAAAAGCCAGAAGGAAACACAGACATGAGGGGGAACTGAGATGTAAAGCAACCAATCACCTCACCGTCAACAAACCTGAGTGATCAATGAGAGTGGGGAGGACAACATCTAAACATACCAGTTCACCAGATACTCTACGTCCATGAGTCCCCCAGATCTGCTCCTTTACCTAAGGCTCATCTATTTACAAACATCCTGCGCTAAATAAACAGGTTTTTAGCCTAGACTTAAACACTGAGACTGTGTCTGAGTCCCGAACATTAATAGGAAGACTATTCCATAACTTTTGTAAGATATTGCTTTACCCCAAGCTGTAGTTTTAATAATACGCGGTACTGACAGGCAGCCTGCATCCTTTGATGGAAGTAGGCGTGGCAGATCGTAAGACACTAACAGGTCACTCAGATACTGTGGCGCGAGACTATTTAATGCTTTATATGTCAAAAGTAGTATCTTAAAATCAATGTGAAATTTCACAGGGAGCCAATGCAGTGTAGATAAGATAGGGGTGATGTGCTCGTATCTTCTGGTTCTAGTGAGGACCCTCGCTGCTGCATTCTGTACTTACTGAAGCTTGTTTATGCACCTAGTTGAACAACCAGACAGTAAAGCGTTACAATAGTCCAACCTAGAGGTGATAAAAGCATGAACTAGTTTTTCTGCATCATTTAGTGACAATATATTCCTTAACTTGGCAATATTTCTGAGGTGAAAGAAAGCTATCCTGGTGATATTATCTACATGAGCTTCAAATGAAAGACTGTAATCCACAATCACACCGAGGTCTATTACTGTTGCACTTGATAGAACAGAATGGCCATTTAAAGTTACAGTGTGATCTAAAATCTTGCTTCTAGCTGCATGCAGTCCTATGACTAGAACTTCCAGTCTCATATCCTTTACGCATTGCTCAACTTTAGCAAGCCGTTTTTTCTGATCTGGTTTTGCTGAGACATATAACTGTGTGTCGTTAGCATAACAATGAAAACTAATATCATACTTATGAATTATGTTGCCCAAAGGAAGCAAGGGGAAAAAAGCAGTGGGCTTAAAACCGAACCCTGTGAAACACCAAACTCCACTAGAGAACATGCAGAATAATCACCATTTAAATCTACAAACTGATAATGATCAGATCTGAGGTAGTAGATGAAAATGTAGTAGATCCTACTACATTTTCTAATCTGTGAAGGAGAATGATATGATCAATGGTGTCAAAATCTGCACTGAGGTCAACTAACACAAGCATAGTTACACAAACCTGATCAGAGGCCAATAGGAGGTCATCTACTCCTTTAACGGGTGCTGTCTCTGTGCTGTGATGAGGCCTAAATCCTGACTGATACAGTTTGATTATGCTATTTCTATGTAGATATGAGCATACTGTAGCTGCTCCGCTACTATCTTTTCCAGAATCTTAGAGATGAAGGGGTCATTATACCAGGGAGTGAGTTTCTTATCTCTAATCATTTTTCTTTTAGCTGGAGTTACATTAGCTAAGCTATAACAAAATGTTGACTCTAAAAGTTCAGTCGCCTGATCGAGTTCTGTGGAGTCAGATGGCGATTCAAAGTTGGTAACTCTGGGAGATTACTGATAAAGCTCTGTGTGGTATTTGATGTGAATGTACTTTTAATGCGGTAGCGTGGTGCTGTGCTGACATTATTACTATGACACGCTTTAATTGAGACAAGATAGTGATCTGAGATAACTTCAGACTGTGGAATTGTGAATTAATTTCTTATACTAAAAAGATCCTGTATTGAATTTTTAAATAATGTGTATATAACATATGACAGTTACAAAAAAACATTTGGTTATGTATTAAAAAATACTATTCAAATACATCTTTTAATGTCTGACGGTGTTGAAAACATCCTGTAATTCACCAAAAAGGTTGTTATTTGTACAAAAATGTTACAACTGAGAGGTTGTTTGCTAATCAAAACAGGGTTTGATAATCCAAACCTTACCGTTCAACTATATGTTCTCATTCTATACATGTATGTTCTCAAGAATTATTATTATTATTATTAATAATAATAATAATAATCATCATCATCAACAACCATATAAATCCCCTAGATGGAGTACATCAAATTCCATTATACGCATTTCCAAATAACTAACTTCCTGTTAAGTTGAGCCCATGACATGCATAGCGAAAGTTGTTCAGCTATATACCCGTGACTGCAAGTGTGTCCCAGACTCCTAGGCATCCTAATGGCAGCAGATTCCAACCTGTGTGCTGATTTCCATTTTTGAGCATGTTAAGACTCCCAAAAGGGCCTGAATGTTTGGGGGAAAAATCCTGTGTAGTTCAAGGTGTAGTTGAGTGTGTAGTTGAGTGTGTAGTTCAGTGTGTAGTTGAATGTGTGGTTCAGTGTGTAGTTGAATGTGTGGTTCAGTGTGTAGTTGAACGTGTTGTTGAGTGTGTAGTTGAACGTGTGGTTCAGTGTGTAGTTGAACGTGTGGTTCAGTGTGTAGTTGAATGTGTTGTTCAGTGTGTAGTTGAACGTGTGGTTCAGTGTGTAGTTGAACGTGTGGTTCAGTGTGTAGTTGAAGTGTGGTTCAGTGTGTAGTTGAATGTGTGGTTCAGTGTGTAGTTGAATGTGTTGTTGAGTGTGTAGTTGAATGTGTTGTTGAGTGTGTAGTTGAATGTGTGGTTCAGTGTGTAGTTGAATGTGTGTTGAGTGTGTAGTTGAATGTGTGGTTCAGTGTGTAGTTGAATGTGTTGTTGAGTGTGTAGTTGAATGTGTTGTTGAGTGTGTAGTTGAATGTGTGGTTGAGTGTGTAGTTGAATGTGTTGTTGAGTGTGTAGTTGAATGTGTGGTTCAGTGTGTAGTTGAACGTGTGGTTCAGTGTGTAGTTGAATGTGTGGTTCAGTGTGTAGTTGAATGTGTTGTTGAGTGTGTAGTTGAATGTGTGGTTCAGTGTGTAGTTGAACGTGTGGTTCAGTGTGTAGTTGAATGTGTGGTTCAGTGTGTAGTTGAATGTGTTGTATAGTGTGTAGTTGAATGTGTGGTTCAGTGTGTAGTTGAGTGTGGTTCAGTGTGTAGTTGAGTGTGGTTCAGTGTGTAGTTGAATGTGTTGTTGAGTGTGTAGTTGAATGTGTTGTTGAGTGTGTAGTTGAATGTGTGGTTCAGTG
>JAAGKR010011665.1:0-18707 GCA_011419295.1 Clarias macrocephalus
TATATATATATATATATATATATATATACACACACACACACACACACACACACACACATATATATATACACACACACACACACACATATAAACACACAAACAGACATATATAAATACATACACATATACACACACACAAATATATAAATACACACACACACACATATATATACTGTATATAAATATACACACACACGTATAAGTACATACACATATATATATACACTCACACAGACATGTATATAAATACACACACATGCACACACACACATATTTATTATAAACACACACACGCACACACATACAGTGGAGCAAAAAACTATTTATTCAGCCACTAATCGTGCAGGTTCTCCCACTTAAAAAGATGCGAGAGGCCTGTAATTTTCATCTTGGATAGACTATGAGAGACAATACAAGAAAGGAAATCCAGAAAATCACATTGTAGGATTTTTAATGAATTAATTGATAAATTGGTAAAGTATTTGGTCGCCTACAAACTGCAGGACTTCTGTCTCTCACAGACCTGTAAGTTCTTCTTTAAGAGGCTCCTCTGTCCTCCACTCGTTACCTGTATAAATGGCACCTGTTTGAACTTATCAGTATAAAAGACGCCTGTCCACAACCTCAAACAGTCACACTCCAGACTCCACTATGGCCAAGACCAAAGGACACCCGAAACAAAACTGTAGACCTGCACCAGGCTGGGAAGCCTGAGTCTGAAGTAGGTCAGCAGCTCGGTGTGAAGAAATCAACTGTGGGAGCAATTATTAGGAGACATAGAAGACATACAAGGCCACTGATAATCTCCCTCGATCTGGGGCTCCACGCAGGATCTCACCCCGTGGGGGTCAAAATGATCACAAGAACTGTGAGCAAAAACCCCAGAACCACACGGGGGACCTAGTGAAGTGACCTGTGGAGAGCTGGGACCAAAGTAACAAAGGCTACCATCAGCAACACGCTGCCCCGCCAGGGACTCAAATCCTGCAGTTCCAGACGTGTCCCCCTGCTTAAGCCAGTACACGTCCAGGCCCGTCTGAAGTTTTCTAGAGAGCATTTGTATGATCCAGAAGAGGAATGTCATAGGTCAGATGAAACCAAAATAGAATGTCGTGTTTGGAGGAGAAAGAACACCAGACCTACTGTGAAGCTTGGGGGTGGAAACATCACGCCTTGGGGCTGTTAATCTGCAGAGGGACCAGGACGACTGATCTGTGTAAAGGAAAGAATGAACGGCACCATGTGTCATGAGATTTTGAGAGAAAACCTCCTTCCATCAGCGAGGGCATTGAAGATGAAACGTTGCTGCGTCTTTCAGCGTGACAGTGATCCCAAACACACATCGCCCGGGCAACCAAGGAGTGGCTTCGTAAGAAGCATTTCAAGGTCCTGGAGTGGCCCAGCCAGTCTCCAGCTCTGAACCTCATAGAAAACCTTTGGAGGGAGTTGAAAGTCTGTGTTCCCTGATCTAGAGGAGCTCCGCATGGAGGAACGGACCAAAATACCAGCAACGGTGTGTGAAAACCTTGTGAAGACTTACAGAAAACGTTTGAGCTCTGTCATTGCCAACCAAGGGAATATAACAAAGTATTGAGATGAAATTTTCTTATTGACCAAACACTTATTTTCCACCATAATTTGCAAATAAATTCTTTAAAAATCCTAAAATTTGATTATCTGGATTTTTTGTTGTTTTTGTCTCTCATAGTTTGTCTTTAACAATTGGTGGCTGATTGATAACGTCTCCATATTGCAGACCTTTGGTAGCTTACACACGTCTGTGTGTGTGTGTGTGTGTGTGTGTGTGTGTGTGTGTGTGTGTGTGTGTGTGTGTGTGTGTAGGGCTGTCCTCAGTACTGGCCCGAGGAGGGAATGCTGCGTTACGGCCCGGTGCAGGTGGAGAGAGTCTCCTGCTCCATGGACTGTGACGTGATCAGCCGCCTGTTCAGGATATGTAACCTGACCCGAGTGAGTCTCAGTCAGTTCATCACAATCACCATGGAAACGCTTGATTCAGATCTGTGTTACTGTGGTATTGGTTACTGGACATAACAATCAGCTCTTAAACTCACTTTAAGAGAAATATAGAGTCAATGGAGTTGTTTTCATTATTTGTTTTTAAATAGCGTTAGTGCGCGTCATTGATGCTCAAAGAGTTTGTACAGTAGAAAGAGTTTAAAGTTAACATCCAATAATAATCTGCTGATCTTTAATGTAATGACTAATATTATCACAGATGAGAAATGGAAAAAGTCGATCAGATAAAGATGAAGTTTTGTCCTAAAACGACTCCGGCGTGTTAAAATTCACTTATACCACGTCAGCACTGTTATTTCAGCCAAAGTGAAAATATGAACTAATACCAGTAAACATATTCAGCTGGACAGACAGACAGACAGACAGACAGACAGACATGTCTCTGGGACTGGTTTCTGGTCCTTTAATGTATGAAATGTAAAGACATCATTGAAAGCGCGAGTTCTGACCCAATGTACAGACAAAACATTTCCTTTGTTTATAGAGACTTTACAGAATCAGTAATTCTGTTGTTCCATTGCTGAATTTGGCTTGATATTGTGCGTGTGTGTGTGTTTTTCAGCCACAAGAGGGCTACCTAATGGTCCGTCATTTCCAGTACCTGGGGTGGGCGGGGCTTAGAGAGGTTCCTGCGTCCAAGCGCTCGTTCCTCAAGCTGATCCTTCAGGTGGACAAATGGCAAGAGGAGTGTGAGGAGGGAGAGGGCCGCACCGTCGTACACTGCCTGTGAGTCTACACACACACACACACACACACACACACACACACACACACACGCACACACTCAGGACCACCTGTACACCTTTTCATCAGCCGTTCAGTTAATGCTCATATCGCGATGAAGGAAAAGAGCGAACGGTCTCTGTGACTCCAGCCGCGGCGTGGACGTCGGCAGCAGATGGTCTGCTTGCGAGCGCTGCAGGATCTCCTGGGATTCGGCAGCACGATGCACCGTTCCGTCTCCCCTCCAGAGACTGCGCGAGAATCCCAGGAGATCAGCAGTTTCTCGGGTACTCAAACCGGCCCATCTGGTACCAACATGCGCGCCGCAGCGCTCACGCCTTCTCCTCGTGAACATTAACTGAAGCTCCTGACTCGTATCTGCACCATGATGGGATGAGTTTCGATGAGACACCTGCGGGGATGAACAGCAGTACGGGTGTTCCTATTAAAGTGGACGCAGTGTGTACGCAACACGCTTGTACATCATATGCATAGACACGCTTGTTTATCTCTTTATGTCACTCTCCCCGTGTGTGTGTGTGTGTGTGTGTGTGTGTGTGTGTGTGTGTGTGTGTGTGTGTGTGTGTGTGTGTAGGAACGGCGGAGGTCGCAGTGGGGTTTTCTCTGCGATCACTATCGTGTGTGAGATGATCAAGAGGCAGAACGTCGTGGACGTCTTTCATGCTGTGAAGAGTCTGAGGAACAGCAAACCCAACATGGTGGACACACCGGTGAGACACACACACACACACACACACACACACACACACACACACAACACACCACAACAACACCCAACAACCACTGAGGGCCACTTGGGCGGGGTACAGTATATCAGGCAGCAAATGAGCATCAGCCTTTCTGATCGAGTCTCTGTTGAAGACAGATGTAACGATATGAAGTGTGTGTATATTACTAACCCGCCTTTCCTGTGTGTGTGTTTAGGAGCAGTACCGATTCTGTTACGACGTGGCGCTGGAGTACATCGAAAACTCATAATGGAGAAGTGAAGCAGGAGCCGCTCGTCTGTCCACCCGTTTATCCAGAGCACACTGTCACACTCGCCTTCCCATCATCACGAACCCCGTCACCCCGTCACTCCTGCACTCCTGGCGCGCGGGTCAGGACGCCCGCGGATGGAGAAGATGATCGACGATGAAGAGATGCGGTACATCCTGTTTAGCCAACAGTGTTCGAAAAACTGTGGGACGTGTCAGAACATTCTTTGTTCTTTCATTTGCCTTTTTTTTTTTTTTCCTTTGGTAAACACAAACACCAATCTGTTGCATGCAGAACATGTTTTTGGTTGAACGTTTCTCTGTTGTCGTCACGTTACTGTCGATGAACCATGTATATGATTATACCTGATATATCCGTATATGATATCCATCGTTGTGTAAAAGTAAAATCTCAAACGCAGCGTGTGACCTTGGCTTTGTATTGTGCACTAATGGCTGGCTTATGGATTATTCTTATTCCTATTGTCTCTCTTCTTTTTAAACGCTTTCAGTTTTTGTAGCAGAATTATAATCGTAAGCCAAAGACGAGTGTAAATATGTCTATAAAGCACATTGTTTGTATTTATTTGTTTTTCCCTCCGAAGGCTCAAAACAATCATCGTCATTCCTGCCTGTTTACCTTGTAATGTTGTGTTGTTGTTTTTTTTTCCTTTCATATTTTTATTATTTCAATAGTGTTATGTAGACTGTAGGCATGTGACGACGAATCATCTGAACGACACACTGCAGTATTTACTGCTTATTAAAATGCTGTTTACATCCATTTATACAAACGTGTATATGCACACAGTTAGAATAGACGTTTCTCACACTAGGATTTGGATTTTGTTTCATTTTTTACATCTAATTTTGGATTTTTTTTTTTCCTATTAGTAAAATTGTCATTTCTGTAAAAAAAAAAAAAGAAAAAAAAGTCATTTAAAGAATTTAAAAACATTCTGTGCTACAGATTTTTTTTTAATTTTGCATCTGATTATTTTATACTTTAAATTTAATATTAATATAAACCTTAACGTCTAATTAAAATCCTATCCTTGTCAAAACAAAGGACTTTAGTTCACCTGAAATACACCTAATAATTGCAGATCATTCTCTATTTTTAAGTTAAAGAAGAATTTTCTCACAAGGAATGAAAAAATCACCAAACTGACTGAATTTTTTCCTGCTCATGTTGAAATTTTAATACTGAAAAAGGACATTCTGTAATTTTTTGTCGTTTAGTGATGAAACAGTAAATCATTTCTCTTCACATGCCTCATGTTTCATTTTTTTGATACTTTCTTTATATTTTAAACATTTTTACCTGCATATTTTTGTGTGTACATGATTGTGAACTGTGTCTTTTACTGAAGCGGGATCGAAGAGAAAATCTCACAACGAGGAGAAGAACTTTACTGTTTTCAGGACTTTTACGGAGAGCGCCATGGTACGAGTGTTTTGCGCTGAATATTCCCAGTGTTTAACTGGAATAAAAAGAAGGAAATCGCAGCCGGACGCCTCCACGTTGGACTTTTACATGGAAAGGCAAAAATGAAAAAACATATAAAAAAAAAAATCTAAAGAAAACGATCAAATGCGTCATCGCGGTCACGCAGCATCTTTGTTCTGTCTGTAGTTGTTGGCTTCATGGCTGTAATGAAACTAGTGAAATTTCTTTTAATAAAAAAAGGATAATGTGCAAAGTGTGTTTTTTTTTCTCGCTTTTTTTTATACCAGCACTGTTTCATGGCATGATGAGATAACGCGATGTCACAATCCACTTTTAAGATGTGTAGATAACAGGGCTACGTTTTACAAACTTTAATGTTAATTTTGTACTTTACATTATAAATAAATGTTTATTTACATTTAAGTTTCTTGAATAATTTTTAATGAAATGATTATCAAAGGTTTTTTTTTTTTTTTTTTTTTTTTTAACTTACTGCTGGGAAGTTGTTCGTTGGACCTGTTGTCTGATCCGCCAGTCATGTAACAGTGACTTTAACTGTGGCTGAATTCTTGGGTCGTGGTCAGAGTGAACTGCTGTACCTCGAGCACACGTTACACCCAGAGAAGTCCAGAAGCCAAAATCACGAGGTGAAGGCGAACACGGGCACGAGTCCAACACTTGTACTTTGCTCCAAAAAAGCTCAAAACGCCAACCGAGTTGTGACGTTTACAATCCTGAAGCTTGAGATCAGTTTAAAAGGTCAAACTTTGAACATAAATGTATTTATTTAAAGCCCCGAATTTGCTTTTTATTAATAATTATCCATAATGAAATGGAAAAATATATGATTTTGCTGTACTTTTACTTTGAGTATAAAAACACAAGATGTTTTTTTGACATTTCTGTCTGTTTGTTTGAGGCTGCATCACGTAAAAACTACCGAATGAATTTTAATGCGGTTTTCACACGCGGGTCTGGACGAGCTCGAGGTATTAATTGAACATAATTCAATATATACGTAGATATTATATTAAAGTAGATGTAATATTTTAAAAATATGTTATAAAATATTACAAATGTACTTTTATTTATAGCACTAAAGGGTAGGTACAGTTCATCTATGAAAAAATATCATCAGATCTAAAATGAAACTCGTATTCTAGATGACACACTTATTTTTTTAATACAGTAGTTTAAAGCTCATTTAAAAAACTCCTGTATCTTCAGATCTTTGAATATTTTCTCAAATAAATCAAACCTTACAGAAATTCTGAATCCCTGTTAATTTATGCTCTCGATACTTGGCCGGGGCTCCTTCAGCACTGCATCGATGCGGCAGGTATGGAGGCCATGAAGACCAGGTTGTGCTGATCGCAGCCTTCAGCTCATCTGTGTTGTTGGGTCGGGTGTTTCACATCGTCCTTTTGACAAAAGCCCAAAAAGTCTCCAAGGGGCTCAGGTTGGGTGAGGCGTCTGCCCGATCAAGCACAGCAATATCAGGGTCAGCAAACCAGTTAGTGGTAGTTCTGGCAGTGTGAGCAGGTCCATGAAGCTGGTCAGCAGACAGAAGCATGACGTGCTCTTAAATCTTCTGGTAGACGCTGTGTTGACTTTGGATCTGATAAAACAACACAGTGGACCAACACCAGCAGATGCCATGGCGTCCCAAACCAAGAACAACTGCGGAAACTTTACACTGGACTTTAAACTTGAGAAGCAAAATTTTTCCTTGGCCCAGACACACTTCTGTTGTCTCTGCTCCAGGAGTGGCTTGATACTATGAATGCGTCAGTTGTAGCGCTGTGTGTGGCGGCACTGACTCCAGCTTGAAAATCCCTGTTGCTTGTGTTCCATTTCCTACTTTTCCCTTCCGGGCAAGTTTCCAGCAGGTCCTTTCCCCGATGACATTCTGTGGCCTTCTCACCTTCCTCGCGTCGATCATCTGGACAAACGTCAAGCCAGCAGTCTTCCTCATGAACGTAGCTGTGTGTAGTGAAGTAGACCGAGTGGTACACTGCATTTACTCTGTATGGTGAGTAATTTGCTCAGACTGAAAGATGAAATATTCTAGTGTTTAGAGATTTGGATTTTCGGGAGCTGTAAGCCGTAATCATCAAACCGAAAACAAAACAGGCTTGAAAGATTTCACGTCGCATGGAATGAAACTACAATCAATGAGTTTCGCTTTTTGAATTAAATGAAGAAATAAAATAACTTCTCCACCGTTTTCTCTTTTTAGATGCACTGTAATATTATTGCTACAGCTTTTCCGTTATGATATTTTTTTTTACTATTTTCCTAAAAGGACTTAAATAATCTCTCTTGTCCTCACATAATCTTGAAATGCCAAACAGCTGAAATAAACCTGAATCAAATTAACATTCAATCCTTATTTGTATCAGCTTTAGCTATTTATGTCACCGTCATTTCATTTTTTTTAAACACTTGGTCCTTAAAGAAGGAGATCTGAAACACCCCCCAGAGTTTTGGCCCCTCAGCTTCGCTCCACCAGAACTTTTCCTCTGAAGTAGAGAGCGGGTGAATAAAGCTCGCGTGTGGTTTCACTGCTGCAGTTCTGCAGAGCGTCGCTTTCCTTTGAGGTCGACATCCTTCACTTCCTGTTCTCCTCCTCCGAGGGCTATATTTCACACTCTATTGTTCTCTCTTCACATCTCAGAGCTTTACCTTGGCCAAAAAGGGGTCAAAGGTCACTCTTTCGCCGTCGCTCTGGCCTTTTCGACCCCTTGGCTTCCTTTATTTTTAAATGATCGTTTTTTTTTATTTTTTTATTTATGAATCTTTCAATGGACAAATTAATACGCTAGAAGGCAGCGCTGGGAAAAGTCTTTAGACGGTACCGAGGATGGCGATGACACTAACGGAGTTCACTCGCTCTCTGGACCCTGAAACGCTGCCCAGGATTCTGCAGATTCAGTCTGGAATTTACTTTCAAGGTAGAAACAAGCTGATATCTTTTACACTGCGTGTAGTTTGGTTTGGTTTGAACCTTACAATTTTGTACTTAAATGCTTTAGTAACAAAACAAAACAAAAAAACATGCTGATCCCTGTTTCTCTCCATTTCACTTTGGTCACTTGTGGTGAAGTTTCTCTCCAATTTACAGTTGTTTCTTGAATTGGAAATATAATATTTAGTGAAATTCATTTACGTGTCAAATCAGCCAGTGTTGATCAAAATCTCGACTACAATCCTGTGTTTATTTCCACATTTTATGGCCACCATAAATAAATAAAAACAGACGATTTGGTGTTGAGAATAAAAAGAACAATTAACTGCTTATTTTATCTGGTTTAAATCTTAAAGCGGCTTATTATCAGAAAAACCATAACAAATGCTTTGTTCTTGCACATGCTTTGTTTAAAATGTCATCAGCTCAACATTACGCCATGAAAGTTTCAAACTACGAAACTGTACATCACCGTAAAAGTAGGTGTAAATATTTGTCTTTTTTATTATTTGTATGATTTATCATAATTCCTAAATTAAATTCCATTATATATATATATATATATAACATTCCCCTTTAGCTAAAATATTACTCAGATTTTAGCTTTTAGCTAAACACGGTCTGGATTAAATATAATTTTTTTGATTTCATCAAATATGTCACTGGTTTGTGCTGAAACAATAGTAAAAAAAAATCTAACTTCATTAGTGTCTAAAAATGTATTCTCAAATGTAAACTCACACAAACGTTCATAAACAGTACGCATAAATATTTGCACCCACTATTTAGACTTGATAGTTAATTTAGTCAATTAAACAAACAAATAAAGAATATTAGTTTGTACTCATTAGAGTTTTAAAATATTCATTAAATGAAAAATTCAATTAAAATTTATACACCTTTATTTTTTTTAAGGTAGAGGTTGTTTCCTTCTAAAAGCAACAAAGGTGTATAAATATTATTTGAATATTAATTTAATTTTTCATTTGTTGCTTTTAGAAGGAAACGACCTCTACCTTTAAAAAAATAATAATTTAGCATCTATTTATAGTAATAATCTATTTAGCACTGAACATGACCGTAATTGTAAAATGTTGCATATTTGAAACACACAAAGGATGTCATTGTGTTACATTTTTTTTAAAGTATTCTAAATAATGACTTTCATATTTTCATTCTTTTGGTTCAGGTTCTGTGTACGAGCTCTTTGGAAGAACATGTTGTCTCTCCACCGGAGACCTGATGAAGATCATTGATATCACCATCACCAGGTTCACTGCACACACTTCAGACGGGACGGAGATCAATCTCTCTTTAGATTACCCAGGTATGAAGGTACAGTATATGGAGAAAGTTTGCACACCCGTTACATCACAAGGATAATGATGTAATGCACCGCTGATGGTCTTTTATTATCGTAGCCCTTTTATTATCATCAGTCACAAAAGTGTACAGTTTGACAATTTTTTATGTTTGTTGTACGTTTTCTTTTTTTTTTTTTTATTCCTTTACTGTTATTAATCAACCTCCTGCAACACTGATATCATGTAACACTTTCTCCAGCTCTACATAGATTCTAGCGATGGAAGATCAACAGGGATCGCAATATGATATTAGAATTACACTAACATTATTGAATCAACACTTACATATCATGATTTCATTATTATTATTATTATTATTATTATTATTATTATTATTATTATTATGTCACAATTCTAAACAAACTAATATAAAAAATTTTTTTGGTGATTTTGAACATAATAGTGACTAAACAATATATAAACGAAGGTTGTAATGAAGTTCCATTATTAAAATCCACTTAATTATCATAAAACATCTTGTAAATAAGTTCAACTGTACATTGTTTAATATAATGCTAGCTCATGTGTGATTATTAGATTAGATAAGATTCATGCACAGAGCAAATGAAATGTTAGTCTCTAACCAGACGTGCCTGAGTGGCCTATTTACAATAAATAGCAATGTGGTAAGTGTGGGTACGGCTCCGTATATTCTATACAGCATACAGGTCCCCTCACCTACCACACTGCTATTTATTGTAAATCACCTGAAAATTATTTTTACTGAACATGATGCTAGATTTTGCCGCTTAGTTCTAACCTGCAAAGTGTAAATGGGAACAAGTTATGAAATGTTAGTAAGAGAAAAAGCCTTGCTTAGCTAGCTAAAATGCAGCTCATCTACTTTGTTAGCTTTGGCTAACAACTAGTTCACATTTAGCATTGCCTTCAAACTGGCAATACTAGAATTTTAAGAATGTGATTAATTTATCTAATGCTACGGAGACATCTTGAACAACAACAACAACGGACTAGTTTTTACTCTTCAGGACAATTAGTTATTACGCTACTCATTAGCAAAGGATACAAAGGATACTAGACTATGTTTGATGTTAATAGGATTTTGCACTGTTTGGTATTTCCTAATTCTTTCTGGTAAATAATTAAGAATGTTCATGTTTTCTTTGTTATCCCGCTCTAAATGCTGTATTTCTGTAGGTCTGTTTAGGATTGTAGCAGACACTCAGCCTTATCTGAGCATCCAAGAAATTGTGCGTTCGATGAAGATTGGATCTCACGTACTCGGCCAGCCGGTGTTCCAGTCCTCAGCTAAGATTGCTCTCCTACAGGGCTCGCTGAAAAAGCACGAGATCTTCCGAATTACCTCTGTCTGTCATGACCTGGATGGCGTTGAAGGCCACGTTGTATGCGAGGTTCTTCATCGAGAGCCGAAATTCCACTTCACGCTCGGACTTTCACAGCAAGGGAATTTCATGGAGTGTGAGGATGATCAGTTTTACACACTCCAAGAGCTCGCCAAGTGGAAAATCTCTAATGGGAGGAAGCGAATTGTGACTGTAGTAACAGACCTGGCTGTGAAGGATTTGCTGTTTTCCAATTTGTTGGAAAAGGTGTGTGGGGAGTTGACATTGACTCCTGTTTACGAAATACAAGCCGTCATGTCAGGTAAGTGACACGTTTCCTATTTACATCCTGTGTCGGCTTGAAACAACCGACATGTAATGATCTAACTGACAAGCCTGCGTCACGTTTTAGTACATAGAAGGTCTCGCGAAGGCCACAACAACTGTGATTGGTCCACCTGGTAGCATCGCATTTACGACTTCTTCCTCTTCTATGCCTACATTTCTGAATTGACTTTAATATTGTACTGATGAGTTTTCCCGCTTCTGTGTAGCAGTAATTTCCATCAAAGCCACTGTTCCTCAACATCTACTAGCTTCAACTCCAACAAGCTCCACTCAGTTTCATTCACCATTGTTTGTAGTATCTCACCAGAGAGGGTCAAACAGTTGTAGCACAGTGGTATAGAAACCCCACTGTGAACCGACTAGTTGCTGGTGTAATCCAGTGCAACACAGTCACACCAGCGCACAAATATACTGTAAATCCTCACAAGGCTGTAGGCTCTGCATAGACTTTTATGTATGTAGAAGCATAAACCAGGCTTTAATGTTTTAAAGGTAGAAACAACCATTATTAGCTGATTATTAGTCGAATCAGGCGTGTTGAGAGTGAGAAAACACTAACATATGCATGGTTTAGAACCTGCAGTCAAACCCCTAGTCAGCACTAGTGGCATAATTAAAAGCAAAAGTCACTCAGCATGCAGGCTTTCCTCAGACACAGCTAGAAGCTAATACAGTTTAAAGAGTTTATGGAAAACTGCATCCAGTGGCAGCATATACAAAGAAACAGTATCGGTCCTAGAACAGAGCCGTGTGGAACACCCTAACTTTCTTCTTTTCCTTAACACCAAACTTTATTTTTAGACCACTATTAAAATGTACAGACTGGTACACACAAGACAGGTGCAATTCGAGCCAGAACACAGGTGTTAACCCCAAAAACATTTCAGTCCACCTAGCAGAACACTGTGATTTTTAAAAGAAAGTGACATCTGTCTAATGTCTTTTGTTGTCTTTTCCTCCACAGTCGGGAAGAATGTAGTCGTCATTCCGTCCAACCTGGATGTGGAGGTCATGGATGTGACAGATCAGACTGACATAAACTCTTTCATCCAGCCACTTTCCCTTAATGACATTTTCCAAAAACCCTGCGAGATCTTCCCTTTTGTGGCTGAAATGATTGAAAGGCCTACAGTTGAAGGGAACATGCCAGAAGAGTTGGCATTCCTGTTAGACTGCACACAAATAATCGTTCACCGGGCTTACAAAGCCAAGCGAATCCTCGCCACGGAAATCCGACAAGAATCACCGAGACATTTCCTGATTCCGACAAGCTATAATGGCCGATTCAAGCGGCGACCGCGTGAATTTCCCACAGCGTACGACCTAAAACGAGCACAAAGTGACACAGAAAAGCTGCACATTGTGGCGACTAGGGCTTTCGATTCCGTTTATGATGGTTTGGCATCAGTTCTTGTGGGGGATGAGTTTCAAGTGAAGAGAAAAGAACCCAAGCATGTTGAAATTGGAGATAAGATAGATTCCCTGTTGTGCTTGAAAATTAAAGGGAAATCCCACGAGGCTGTGCGTCTCCCGATGTTTTTAGATGGCGGATTTATGGAAGTCATCCATGATAAACGACAGTATTTCATTTCAGAGATTTGCCGTTGGTTCCCATTGCCGTTTAATGTCAAGGTTTCCGTCCGCGATCTTTCATTAAAGGAGGACATTTTGGCCGGAGTTCCAGGCCTACGCATCGAGGAAGAAATTGTTGACCCTTATTTGCTCATCTCGACCACTGACCTTTCAAGCTGGTGGGAGATTGCGGTTAATCGCACTCACATGACTCTTCACATGGATAAAAGATGGGACGACGGGGAACCTTTGTGTAGTGTCAACTCATTTGTTGAAGAGATTTCTGAGAAATGTTACTACACCATGAGGAGGTATGCTGTAGCCACGGTAACACCCCCACCACGCCCTCCGAAAACACCCAAACGACCTCCAGCACGACCAGTCAAGCCACCTCAAGCAAAACCAGAGACATCCACACCCTGCTCACCAAAGGTAATCAACACTGATTAATTATAGCATAAGATTTGACTGATGTATCTGCAAAAAAAAACAATATAAGGCTTATAAACATCACTGTCATAATAATCAATAATATTTTTCACCATATGAAATATAATGGGACGGCACGGTGGTGTAGTGGTTAGCACTGTCGCCTTACACCTTCAGAGTCCGGGTTCGATTCCCGTCTCTGTGTGCATGGAGTTTGCATTTTCTCCCCGTGCATGGTGGGTTTCCTTTGGTTACTCTGGTTTCCTTCCATGGTACAAAGACCTGCAGATTAGGCTAATTGGCCTTTCACAAATTTCAGGTAGTGTGTGAATGACTGTGTGTGTGTGTGTGTGTGTGTGTGTGTGTGTGTGTGTGTGTGTGTGTGTGTGTGTGTGTGTGTGTGCTCTGCGATGGATTGGCACCCTGTCCAGGGTGTACCCTGCCTCGTGCCCCAAGTCTCCTGGTATGGGTTTAAATTACGTTAATAATTTCCTCATTGTGTTGATAAACTCATTAAAAACATAATTAGTCACATGATTCTGCACCCTACAGTCTGAGAGGTGGAAAGGAACATGGCGAAAAACAGGTTAATTGAATTGGAAAAAAAATGAATAAATACCAGCTTTGATAGTTGATCATATTTATAGCATGAACATTTGTCAGTGAAGTATGAGGGCCTAAATCTAAAAAATAAATAAATAAATAAATAAAAAGTGCTGATTTTTGTTCAGGAGCGGCACGGTGGTGTAGTGGTTAGCACTGTAGCCTTGCACCTCCAGGGTCCGGGTTCGATTCCCATCTCTGTATGCATGGAGTTTGGATGTTCTCTTCATGCTTGGTGGGTTTCCTCCGGGTTATCCGGTTTCCTGCAACAGTCCAAAGATATACAGGTTAGGTTAATTGGTTTTCTGAAATTGCCCATAGTATGTCTGTGTGTGTCTGTGTGTCTGTGTGTGTCTGTGTGTCTGTGTGTGTCTGTCTGTGTGTGTCTGTGCCCTGCGATGGTTTGGCACCCTGTCCAGGGTTTACCCCGCCTCATGCCCTAAGTCTCCTGGGATAGGCTCCAGGCCCCCCGCGACCCTGAATACAGGATTAAGGGGTAATGACGGTGAGTGTGTGAGTGAGTGACTTTTGTTCATGTATCAATATTTATGTAAAAAATTTATAGAATTTCTTTTTAATTAGCTTAAAATGCAACCAGTCTGAGGCATTTTTTAAAATACATTTTGGAGAATTTCTAGTGATGAATTGTCAAAAATAACATTCAAAAGGTTAAATCATTTACTTTGCTTATATAATCTGTGAGAAAAGGAAAAGTCATTTTGTTACTATTACTATGTTCGAAAGGTCTAAAAACGAATTTTATATAACTCGAATGGGGGTTTGAGCTCTATCTGATGATGGTGATTATTAAAATATCTTTAGAGCTATTTCAGTGTTATTTCCCATCCCTGTTTATATTTATTGGTTATAAAAGAAAAAAAACAAAAAACAACTTCAATAAATCCACGGAATTCAAGGTTAGCTGGCATATGTAATATTGCTCTCAGTGCAAAACCATCAACCAACCACAACCATTCCAGGCTTGTCGGTCACTGCAGGTGCAGAACCGTTGAGTGGTTGCATGGGCCGCGGAACACACACTCACACGGCCAAAACAGAACCGTCCAATCACCTCCAACTCCCACACTCACTTAAAAAAATGTAAAAAGTTATTTCACACTAAGAAATAAGGTGTAATTAATTAAAGCTGAAGCCGGTAGATGGAGTAATTGATTATTTGCCCTGAAGTGACGTCAGCTCCAAACTCACCTGAGTCACGTGCAAATAATCGATAGGACAGGGCCAAAGATTGCTTTGTTTTTACACTTCTTTTTCGTCTACTCTCTGGTTTAAGTTATATCCGGTAAATCAGGTAAATACTTCTTTAATCGTTAAAGAAAACTCCTAAGACATTTCAGACATGTATTAAACAATGAAAGGCCATTTAATCGACATTAATGTATATTTAACCTCTTAATAAGTAAGAGTCCTAATCAGAAATGTACTCATTTACATTATTCAATTTTACACCGAAAATCTTTTTTATTTATTTATTTATTTATATATTTATTAAAGGCTCAGGAAATCTTTTGAAATTGTCTTTGTCTGCCATCTAGTGGCAAGTGATGGAGCTGCACTACAGAGTAATAAAAGTCTACTGGTTTGTTCTGTTTATCCCAGACTTTAGTTATTACTTCTTAACTACAGTAGTTAACCTAGCACATGGCTAATCTTAGATTATATTATAAACTATCACAGTTTTTTTAAATAAATGTTTAAATTGATTATTTCATTCTTTGATTTTGAAAGCTCAACCAAAAACATTACACACAATAAAAAAGTGCCATGTTTTATGTTTTATTCATCATAATGTTACTGTCAGGTTTTGAGGCACTTTAATTTTTTTTTGTAGTTTTACTTCCTATAAATCAGATAAATAACTATTGTTTATCCTAAACAACTAAATAAAACTCTGATAATTTGATTTAACACCCATTACAGGCCAAAATCTGCTCCAGGTATGATGTTGTGAGACTTAACAATTACATTCAACATGAAATCTGCTATGTATTTTAATTTAATATCCGTTTGGATTAAACTGAGCTCCTGCGTGTTCTTCAGCCTGCGGTGGTCAGCCGGGAAAGTTCCACAGACTGCACTACAACAGAAACTGAGAAAAATGCTGCACCTCCTGCCACGTTACCCAGAACTACAGTACAGAAAGGTAGAAACATCAGTCATAATATTAATACCTAACATTACAAAGAAGGTCATTTTAATTAGTCGTGCAGCTTTAGCTTTAGCTTCAGTAGTGTAGCTTTAGTGACCTGAAGTCGTGCGTAAGTTCATTTGTTAATTATTATAATAATAATAATTAATTAGTCATGTGTGTATGTGTGTGTTTTCTCACCTCCAGCTGTGAACAGAGGCCGCAGCATGGAGGACGTGTGTGTAAACCAGACGGATGATGAGGATGCTCATGATTACGAATACATTGATGAAGATGAACTGGAGAACATCAGGAAGCAGTTCAATGAACAGTCTATTAACGTTTCTCCTCAAACTTAACCGCGTAACACGATATAGCCGTCGTATAATTGCACTATATGGATACGAAAATGAATGAAAGAGTGAAATAAAGAGAAAAAATAATTAGCGACCTGGAGATCGTCCCCGTCACCCAGCCTGCTGTCAGCGCTCACTCTTATGTTGAAACGCAGAACAATAGGTTCACTTTTATACAGTACGATGAAGTCAGTTTTGTCCTAGTTATAATAGTTTAATGCAAATATACACTATATCAATAATAATAATAAAAAACAATGTGTTAAGAGGTCTAAAATGATTCACATTTGTTATTATTATTATTATTATTATTATTATTATTATTATTATTATTATTATTATTATTATACTTAAAATCTAAATTTGTAAAATGAGCAATTTGGAAAACCTATTTTTTTTCCCGTCATGATTAGCTTTTAGCTTAAATCTACATTTTGGTGATAATTTTGGATTTGTGTACAAAAAAAGCTTAAGTTACCAACATGATAATCATCTTCCTCTTCTGCTTCTTCTTCTTGATGAAGATAAAATCAGGGAATTTCTTTTGGTGAAACATGAGGGAAAAATTCAGATTTAATATGTGATACATTTTAAACGAAAAGTTATTACCTTTGAACTATGTTCCTGGTCTAATAAACTTTCACATCCAGGAGACAACCACAAGAGTGCGCAAAAAACTAAATTTCTCTCAGTTCCTCCACGTACTCACCTCCCACAGCATCTCGAGAATAAAAAATACATTTAAAAAATGTATGTCAAAACCATTTACGGTAAAAGAGCCCACTAAGAAAAGACAAAATAACACCAGACAAATCAAAGGGAAAATATCTAAACAATCAGAACGAATAAATTAGTAAATTAATAACAATAAAAATAATAATAATAAAAAAAAAACAGGTAACAATAACTGTATGAAGTAATTAGATCAAATATGAAAGTGACCAAACAAATGAAATACACCAAAATAAAACAAATCAACTCATTTAAAACAGAATAGTCAAATCAAAGAGAACTGATCAAAGGAAATTGGTCAAATGAAAAGATGAAAAGTTGGAAGCAACAGTCTTGATCAAAGAGGGCAGAAAGAAATAGAACAAAAATAAAAGGACACCGACCAAATCAAAGAGAAAATAACTGACCAGATCAAAAAGAAATCAAATCAAAGAGACAGAGATCAAATAAAAGAGGCCAACATCAAAGGAAACTGACTAAACAACAGATCAAAAAGAAGTGACCGAATGAAAACAAAGTACTTAAATCAAATCAAGAGAAAGCAAAAAGATAAATGGAATAGAACAAAAATAAGTAAGCAAAATTAGATCCCAAATCAAATAAAACTGACCACATTAAGGAGAAATAAAAATAAAATAAACACATCAAAATAAAATAAAATAGACCTGATGAAATCAAAGCAAACCAAATGCAAAAATCAATGTCAACTGACCAAATCAATGAAAATAAAGTAGATCAAAGACAATAAATCAAATATGTAAGGCATCAAATTGAAGAGAACAGAATCTATATGGTGGCGTAATCGCAGTGCAACACAGACACACCAGCTCACGATGCTGTAGGCATAGAAGCTTAAATCAGGCTTTAGTATTCTCCCATCTCTAACACACACACACACACACACACACACACACACACACACACACACACACACACACACACACAGTTTAACTACAGACTGTGTTAAAACTATTATGATGTAAGTAAGTAAGTACAGGGGTACAGTAGCTCAGTGGTTTGTTTGTCAGTGTTAGTGATGCAGAATTAATGAGAGCAAATGAACATGTGTATGTGGTTTGGGTAAAACAGACCTGTAATTTCAAAGAGTGAAATCAGGAAATCAATATCTACCTGGAGATTTTCCAAGTCACCTGGCCTGCTGTTAGCATATGCACGTTATTAGCATGTTAGAAGCATCTCCTCTCATCTGGAAAAGCAGAACAAATTGGTCACATTTATGCTTTAAAAAGAGTTACAGTCTCATGCCATAATTTGAACAAAAATAAAACCACTGGAAAAAGCATAAGAAGTAACTATGCATCAATGTTTGCTGACAATATTGTGCATTTTTTTTCCATTTCCAAGAGGGAGAGAGACAGAGAGAGAGAGAGAGAGACAGAGAGAGAGAGACAGAGAGAGAGAGAGACAGAGAGACAGAGAGAGAGAGACAGAGAGAGACAGACAGAGAGAGAGAGACAGAGAGAGACAGAGAGAGAGAGAGAGACAGAGAGAGAGACAGAGAGACAGAGAGAGAGAGAGAGAGAGAGAGAGAGAGAGAGACAGAGAGAGAGAGACAGAGAGAGAGAGACAGAGAGAGACAGACAGAGAGAGAGAGACAGAGAGAGAGACAGAGAGACAGAGAGAGAGACAGAGAGAGAGAGACAGAGAGAGAGA